>CATIWR010050553.1:0-20403 GCA_949677035.1 Omphalea diandra | reverse complement strand
TTGCCACATAGGCTATCAAATATTATCACCACATAAGCTATCAAATATTATCACCACATAGGCTATCAATATTTTTACTAACAACATCAAGTATTAGCCTTGCAACTAATCAACTATAAATCCAACAAAATTTCAGCAATATAATGAATAATAATAACACCTGTAACTTTGGAAGCTCATATCACCATATACTCCTATTCCCCAGTCATAATTTATCAACATCTCATGAAAATAAATAAATCAAGAATATAACAATCTTTCATCTATATATACCACAATATCATCACATTAAAGAACATTTGATTCCATTGAAGTATATGGCATTTAACCCATCACACATATAGTACCATTAGCTATTTACTTACCTCCTCCTTCAAGATTATTTAGTCGTGGATGGTCCCGACTTATTCCCACTATTATCCTCAATGCCTCGAAGACCTATTTCAATACACCAATTCAATTCATGATGATAAAACAAGATTTTCATTTTGTTATGAAACTATGACATGATTCATGAAATATACCTAGTATTTATGCATATTTTTCTTATATGGCAGACTGAGCTTGCTATGCTCTCACAGCAATAACTCTAGATATACTCATCCAAATTACTTGATTCTTTTTTTCAAATAAACTGGACACATAATGATACAACTTATTCAAATTTCAAGCTAATATCAGACACATAGAAAATTTGGTGAATTTTTGAATTTTGCCTTATTGTAATGTCATCTCAGTCTGGGTAGGTCTTACCTTCTTGGGTGTATCTCAAATTGTACCAATCCAGTTGTAATACTAATCTATCACCAGTTACAAAACATAAAAAGGAATATTTTCATGTTTTACTTATTGTCTAATTTAGTCTATAAAGTCACCAAAACAAAGGACCAATCTCAGGGTAAGCAGGTTTGTAACATGTTGACAAACAGTCATGATGAATGGACCATATCTCAACAACCATGCTGGATTTGGCAACAATATTTCACAGGCATGTAGTTCAGAGATAAATATACAACTTTTGAGTTTATACCATCATCAAATTATGAATCTATGGCTATTAAATTCTTAGAAAATAGATTCAAAAGAAATGTGAGGTTTCATCCTGGTACAGAGTCAGTCCCAATCAATGAGCCATATCTCTTTCCACACAGCAAATAAATCAAAAATGATTTATAGATATTTAGAGAGGACATAACCCTACAAATTTCATGTTTTATGATTTGTCAAAATCAGAACATAAGGCCATCAAAATATAAGAAAACAAAAGATGGAGATCATCTCAGTTCGGATTTGACCCAGTCCTACTGAAGGAGTCATATCTCCTCCCACACACAAAATCAAGCAAAACCGTTTCATAGGCATTTATATGAGACATAAAGCTACAACTTTCATATTTTTCACTTTTCCTAATTCCTCTTCTAGGGTTATGAAATTGTGGGTATAATATCCTGCTCTAATAGCAGAATACAGCACAAACAGTTCTAGTTCTCCTGGATTCAACTTCCATCCAAGAGCTCTACCTCAATTACTCCATAATTCTCACTAACCATGCATGATTAACATGTCATGAGAGGTTAATTTCAGGTGAGAAGAAGATAAATTAACTTACCTATTGTCCCAGAATTAGAAAACCTTAGGCAGCTCACTCTTCTCCCTCTCTTCTTCTTCTTGTTCTTTTTGTTCTTCTTCTTTCTTTCTTCCTTAGCTCTCTCTCTCACTCTTTTTCTACCATACCTCACGAATTACCCCTCATTTCTGACCCTAATTGTCATATATAAACTTATTATAATAATATATAATCATGGTGCTTTATTTCCATTGGTTGGAAGTTCACTTTTCCTCTTTTAGTCCCTCTTCTTCACTCATTAAGCACCTTTATCCATCTCTCAATCCTTAAATGATCCTTATGCTCTTAATAACACCATTATTTATGATGCTATAACATGCATAAAACATAAGACAATTTTTCATACAGTTATACAAACACTACATATATGTTCAAGTGTCCCAAATATAACGGTGCAAGTGTCATTGTCATGCTTCTACAAATCGCATGACTAAATGTTCATTTATCCAATGCATATGTTCATGTGGGATTTCATATCATTTATGCAATGAATATGTTCATGTGATAATGCCAATGAATGTGGATAGGGATGTTACAAAACATCTCGTTGACCTTCCTTATAAAGATGGATTTGATGATAGACAAATCCCAACCAAAACTATACCTATCCAAATGAATGGAAAATTAGAACAATTTTGCAAGTTTGAAATATAAGAACTGGAGTCAAAAGGTCTCATTTCAAAGTCTAGATCACCCTAGTCTTGTTTAGCTTTTTAACAAATAATTTGAAATTACGAGAGACCCACTTAGACTTTTGATCACTTACAAACCCATAAACATGTCTTGAAATGGATTAGATATCCCATTCCAAGCAAAAAGACTTATTCCAAAAACTTCATTTTGCTCTCATATTTTCAAAATTTGATATGAATTAGGATTCTGACAAATACAAACCCATCTAATGGACAAATAAAAAATTGCTTTTACTATTCCTTTTAGTCAGTATGAATGGAATGTCATGCCCTTTAGTCTAAAGAATGCTCCTTTGAAATTTTAGAGGATCGTGAATGAAATTTACGATTCCATTTCCCAATTATGCATTATTTACATTGATGTTATGCTGATCTTTTCAAATTCTATAAAATAGCATCTCAAACACATAAAAACCTTCCTCCGTATTACAAGAAATAGTGTTTTAGTTATGTTAAAATCTAAAATCTCTCTTTTCCAAACAATGATCAAATTCCTTGGTTAATATATAGAACAGGGAACTATCACACCAATTAAGAGATCTTTTTCTTTTGCTAGTAAATTCCTTGACAAAATTTTAGACAAAACCCAATTACAAAGGTTCCTTAGGAGTTTAAATTATGTCTTGGATTTCTGTCCAATTATAAATTAGTTGGCAAGACCCTTGCATGATAAGCTTAGAAAAAAAGCCCCTGGATAGAATAACACACTGAGGTCATTACAAAAATTACAAAAAGAGTTTTAGAAATTCCCTGCCTCGACCCTGTAACCCATAAGATTGTAAAAACTGATGTCTCAGATTTAGGATATGGAGGAATTCTAAAATAAATCCAAAATGGAGAACATAAAATTGTGTAGTTCACCTCAGGTAGAGGAAATGATTATAAAAAAAAATTATTCTACAATAAAAAAAGAAATTCTTTCAATTGTTTTGTGCAATACAAGGTTTAAAGCAATCTTTCAAATAAAAATTTCTTCTTTGCTTTGATTATAAATATGCAAAAAAGGTTTTACAAAAAGATGTATAAAACATTACATCAAAACAGATTTTTGCCATATGACAAATAATCCTTTCTATTTTTGATTTTGATATTGAATTTATAAAGGGACATACAAATTCTATATCGAATTTTCTAACTTGGGAATTTTTTCAAAATAGGGCATATTGGCTCCTTAAAAGTCCAAATTCAAAGATAAGGGCAAAGCCCTAGTACAAACTTCTACAAAACCAACATCAGCCCAACCCATAAAATCTTAGATAGATATGGTCTAAGAAGATGAACAAATTGAGGCTCAATCATCATAAAAATAATTTCATGTCCAACAATGGGTAGAATCACTTACCTATTCTCCAAAATTTCTTATGGCCTTAGAAAGCTTCTCGCAGGCCTCATAGGCCCAAAAAGGTAAAGTTTATGAACTTATTTTTACAAAACCAGAGATGAGATCTTCTTCTTAAAAACCTCATCTCAAAATATGATTTATACAAAACCTGAGATAGGTCTTTCTATTAAAAAATCTTTATAAAAAAGCTTTGTAAATTCTTCTTAAATCATTTTAACTTAGACAAAAATTAGAAAATTATAGTATTTGCACAAAAAGCATTTTCAAAACATTATGACTATAAAAGGAGATTTCATGCATTCAGACCCTTCTACGGCCATAAAAAGTATTTTTCCAAAAGGATGGTTTTACAAACCCTGGGATTTGAGTAAAACTCAATCCTATTACATGGCATTTCTTGATGTTATTGGTTCAACCAAATTCAAACACTTCGGCCTAGTCAAAAATCACCATGGACCTACTTGCTCCACCTGTACCATACAAAATATCATCCATCCTTCTAATTAGGGAAAAAACTTATCCTTTGTAAAACCTTTTCCAATTGATTTCCAAAGCAAATTAGACCAATAGGATTACCAACATGCATGGTTTAATACCTTTCTCCTACAAAACCTCAAAGGTAGTCACTATGGCTAATATACTTGGATATAAAATTTAAAACCACCCGCATTCCTTACTAGTTCATCCAGTGGTGGAATTATTATGGAGCAGTACCACAACTGTTAACTCTTTAAGGAATACTATAAACCTTCTTAAATAGAAAAAAAATTCTCTCTATTATTACTTTTCTGCTCAAAGTTTTTCCTGCTCTAGTTCTGCACATGGTATTTTAATTATGAGCATTAAGATACTATGATAGTCCTAGTTAGAAAATTCAAAGTAAAATGGTGAGATTCTTTCCAAAATAAGATTTCCAAAACTACTATCCTGAAATGGCTAGAAAAGAATACGAGAAACTCTTCAAAACCCTAGGCCAAAGATTCAACCTTTAGCCCAAAAATCTCATGCCCAGGCCCTCCTAACTGCAGCGAAATCATAAGAGGATTATTTCTCTGTTATGAGACAGTTTCTAGAAAGTAATTATCAGCTTCTACAAATGGTGAATCAAACTCAGAAAAACCAATGATAGACCTTGGTGATGATAATGAGGATGACTATTTCAGTATCCTTCCACTTGTAAAGTAAAAAAAAAAAAAAGAAAATTTTGAAAAGAAAAAAAAGAGGGCAACGAATTACGAATAGTACCTTTGCATATATATATATAACTTAAATGGTAATACCTTATAGTAGCTTCAATCAGGTTCATCTCTTTCACAATTTTCTTTTGAACTTTGTTGCATTTGTTGCTATTTGATCACTATTAAAGCTTTTAGATTCATTGAATAAAAGTTTTAACTATGAATGTTAATGATTAGCTAGTTCAATTTCAGTTGAATTCATGATCATTTCATTGAATCTGATTGAAAATATTCATCAACTAAGTTTTAAAGTTCCTTTGTTTCATTAAAAAATTGGTTTTAACTGAGTTTTTGATTGAGGAACACATCCAATGATCGTTTCATTGCGTACAATGATCATTGAATTACATATGAAGTCTTTCTTTGGGTTCTGTTAGTCTCTATGATTATTGTGAATCACTAACAATCCTTGGCGTCTTTTTCAATGACTATTGCGAATGTGCCACCATTGTTGGATGATTTTTTTAAAGCAAAATTAATAGTTATGTCCAATGATCGTTGTCCTTATTAACACGACCGTTGCCAGCTCTAATGGTCATATTGTTTAAATAAGGGGAAAGCTTTAAACAGTTATATAAACCCTTAAATTCTAAATTTTGTTTATATGCTCTTACTTTGCATCTTCTTCATATCTCTTAAATCTCTCCTACACAATCTCTATTATCATGGCACCCAAAACTGTATCCACCAAAAGATTCAAACAAGCCATAAGGAAAAATCCCCAACCATCCTCCTCTAGATCTAACTTCGAGACTGAGGAAAACCTAGCCTTTATGTTGGCTTAAAAGAAGAAAAAGTTATAGAACCATCAACAACTCAACCTCAACCACATAAAGCAAAGCCTCCCATGATTCTAAAGGAAAAGGGAAAGCATCATAGTAACCAAAAATAAAGCAAGTACCAAAGTTACTCTCAAAAGATGCAACTGCTACCTTATTAAATCTTTTATCTCTTAAGAGTGATAAAGAAAAGATATGGCTCACAAATTGATAAAAAGGCAACTGTGTGGTAGGAAGTTTATGGAGTGGAATGACCTGCAAAGATACCACTTAGTAGAGCAAGTGGTTGAATTGATGAATGGTATTGGCAGGGAATTCTTTTGCCACATTAGATAACCTTTTTATTTAGAGTTAACAGTTGAGTTCCTCATAACTCTTAATGTTTTGGGAAATGATTGTGATGTGTATGCTAATCCAAGCATAATCAAATTCAAATTATTTGGGAAGAAATACAAGGTTCGCCTAAATGATTTAGTTAAATGCCTTAATGTTGCAAATAACGGTTTGACAAAACCTCCTCCATCCTTCAAGATTAATATTAATCAATTTTTGAAGTCAATCACAAATGGGACTACTAACAACGATAACAACAACAAAGCCTCTAAGATTAGAAACCATGCCTTAAGAATTGCCTATCGGTTCACAACATGGAAAATCAATGGCAAGTATACCTTGATGGACCCCTTCTACTTATGGTGCATGAAGAATAATAAAAAAGTAAACACACCATGGCTATTACTTCAAAGGATAGATAACCAAGTGGAAAAGTCAAATGCCTTTTTGATGGCTAACTACATCACAAAAATAACCAAATTTGTGAAAGCCATTCCTCCAACTGAGGATGAGCTTAAAGATTTTGACTTAGTGCTAGAAAAACTACTTGCAAATGAACCAATAGGTGAGAAAATGCTATTGAGCATGGGTATTTTATAGAGGTTGGATAGTGGCTTGATCAACTTGGTACTTAAGGAAGAAGCTATCCCTCAAGAAGAAAAAGAAAATGAAAATATTGAGGATGTTGTTAGGGCAGGAGTTGCAGCTGTAAGTTGTATTATACCCAGTGAACATGTTCCATCCCTTTCCTTCTTTGAGTAAAAAGTTCTTGAACAGTTTGAAAAACTCACTATTGATATTAGAAGAGTTGAAGCTTCTTACACTGCCCTCTATCAAAATGTGAACACGTTGAAATCTCAGCTGACAGATGTAACTCAAACATTTAATTAGACTGTTAAAGGGTTAAATTTGTAATCAGGGAGTCCAAATGATCAAGAGAATCTAGTTGTATAGTTTGTTAAGAGTGAAAAACCCATGGATGCTCCCTCTAAGCAATTAGAGGTAACAGTAAACCCTAAAAAGTCTGCAACACATGTAAAACTTAATGGCCAAAGTCATATTTCTCTCTCCAAAATCACTCTTCCTCATGATCCATCTGCATAATCTTTTATGCATCTTATAGTCGTTTTGTAAATTATAGCTAATGATAGACTACATCTTATGTGTCCTTTTTGAAATGAACTAGTTTTTCTTCTTTTTTTTTTTTTATGTGTTTTATGCATTCTTTTGCAAATGAATAGCTATTAACTACTTGTGTTCATGATCTTTACTTACTATTTATCTTTTTTTTTTATAATACCAAATAGGGAGAGAATTTTATGAGATAATGAGCATGAGGAGAAAAGGAGAGAATATGATTAATATGATACAGGAAGAACACTTTGAGGGGGAGAGAAATAAAAAGGAAACATGATAATTCAATAAGTCACCTTAATCGGTTAAGGGGGATTTAAGAATTGATAACTTGATATGTTAAGCTATCAACTTTCTTATCCTTAGCTTTTAAAGTATTGTTTGTCATCATCAAAAAGAGGGAGAATATTGAACCTTCTAGATTCTAAGTTTTTATTTTGATGATTACAAATAAGACTTAGGACTAACATTTACCCAAGATTACTTATGTTAAATCTTATAGGTACATCACTTTCTTGAACTATAATGATTATAGAAGTATTTAACTTTAGCACATTTGAGTCTGAGGTGAAAAATTATAAGTATTAAAAAGGGTAATTCAAAGCAAACTTAGCTGAATAGACTAATGGGCATCTCCTACTTGTAATAGGCGTTGTAGAACTTACAACAAGCATTATCTCTTTAATAACAAGCAATAGACAAATGCTCAAGCATTTGAAAAGTTTTCAGATATAAGCTATGCACTATGGACCTTGCAATGGGTGTTGTGATTTTGCAGCAATCATTGAACTATATCCCGCAACTGTAATTTTGCAATAGGCATTAAAAAAGTACTCTAGTTTGAGTAATGCTCTCTAGACCTCACAACGGGCATTATCCTTTCATAATAGGCATTGGAAAAGTTTTCTAAGTTTAGCTACACCTTATAGACCTCTCAACAGGGTACACTCAAATACTTAACAAGCATTGAGATGTTTCCAATGGGTATTGTGAGAACTCCAACAACCGTTGAATGACTTTTGCAGTTTTTGAAAAATAGAGCACAAAGACCACATTTGTTGGAAATCAACAATAGGCATTGATCATACTCCAACAGGCATGGAGGTTAGATTTAATTACCGTTGTGTATATCCAATGACCATTAAAGAAGAAGTGTTTTGAACAATTACAAAAAGGGAGAAGAAAGAGCCTTGTTGCACCTACTCTTAATGACTATTTTCAACGGGTGTTTTGATAGGACCAATAACCATGGAAGTTAAACATTAACAGTCAACCACCCATTTGCATGAAATCAATAATGGTTGATGCTTTAGCAACAGGTATGAAGTTTCTTTAATGGGTGTTATTTGCTTACAGTTGTAATATGAAGTGATATTTTTCTCTAACAGCTAGTTCCTTGTTCAACCTATAAAAAGGAATTGCTCTCAATAGAAATAAGATAGTAAATTGTTCTATTGAATGAGTAATCCATTGTGAAAGCTATTCTCAATAAAAAAGTTTGTTACATTATGAATAAAGAGTGATCTAGCATCCAAATGACATTAATTGATCAAGCTTAAGAGTAAACTAAAAAAGTTATCTTCAAAATATAATTTGAAGGACAAACTTCTTAAGAACTTTATTTTTTTTCACTCTCATCAATCATACTTTGTGAAGATACTTTGAGCATCCATTCTTGCTTAAGTGAGAGTTTTTTTTCTTTCTCCCAAAAGTGTTATAAACTTTTGCTATATAACTCAGTATTGAGAAACCCTTTGAAAGTATCTCTTTTGAAAGGTTTAAGGTAGTACTTGGAAATTACTTTGCGTTAAGGTTTAAGTAGTACTTGTGAACTTCTTGTAGGAGGTGAACTTCTTGTAAGAGGTTCATAGTGCTTAAGAATCTATTACTTGTAAAGGCTTGGTAAGTGTCTAGAAACTTACTTGTATAAAAGTCATTGATAGCACCTTAAGCTATCAAAATAGTGAAGGCTCTAGTATAAATACTAAAGGAGAGGATATAAGCAAGTTATGTCGAACTTCTATAAATCCTATGTATTGCTTCTTCATCAATTTCTACATTTAGTTTGAATTCATAAAATTATTGTCATTACTGCTTATTCAATCCCCTTTCTAGGGTACCAAGGGAAAACATAGATGGGATTCAAGATCAAAGGTATTATTCTTTCTTTCTTGTTATTGCATTGTTCTTAGTGTGCTCTTATTTTGTTCTTCATTCTTTATTCTTCTTCTTCTTTGTGTCATTTGATCATTCTTAGATTCTTCCATTTAACTTTTATTTTCTTCATTGTTTCTTGTTAGACTAGGTTGGTTAAACTTAAGTCAAAACTCTTTTTTTATCTTGATAATATAAATTGACATGCTCTAACATCACTTTGAAGTGTTATTTTTGTAGTTTTTAAGATAGATTTGCATTGAAGTTAAATGAGAGTCTAAGTCTCAAACATTATGAAAGGCATCCTAATTTGTGACCAATAATCTCTAATTCATGACTGCAATATAGTAAAAGGAATGAATGACTTTGGTCTAGATTGATTTGCAGAGTAAATCACTGCCACGACCTAACCAAGAAAGTAATGAAGATTAAACAGTTGAATTCGCAATGACCACCATTTTAAGAATTGCGACCATGACTTTTAGAGTTGCCTAGAGGGCATCAAGTCCATAATTAAAGCTTGCCTACAACTTATTAAAGTAACTTCTCCTTATTAGATAGATGGATTTACAATGCCAATAGCATCCAAGAGGAAGATAGCTCGCAACTGCGACTTTTGTTTGGTTGGAAGAACACAATAACTATTTTTCATTGAAGACCAATGACAGCATGCCATATGGACTAGCCATTAGATACAAACATGGTTTTTTTAACCATGATTTCAATAAATTTGGTGTAAGAAGAGAAATTGTGATCACGAATGATCGGTCACAATCGCAAAATGTGTCTAATAGGCATTTAATGCAAGATTTCCTTAGCATGCCTTAGAGATTTAGACACAATTTCTTTATAATGTCTCTTTGGTGGTTATTGCCTATAAATACTCCACCAAATAGACATGAATGCAAGAGAATAACATTGAATATAACTAAACTCTTTTGTAATTTTGTTTCTCAACCTTCAAGTCTTTGTATGTGAGTTGGTATTTTGGGTGTAAGCATTAAACAACATTGTAATTGGGTTTGAGAATTAGCCTAATTGTAAAACTTTTGTAATAGGTTAAATGTAAGCCTTTGGGAAACACTTAAGAGGCTATTGTGTGAGCCTTAAAATACGAGTTATAAGGTTGTGTGTGAGCCATAAAACACAAAGTGTATAAGTTTGGTATGAGTTTGGAAACACCATTTAAAGTTAGTGGAATACCCAATTGTGAAGAATTGTAAAGTGGATATAGGGTTAATTAGCACCTGAACCACTATAAAATATTATGTCTCCATCTCTTCTCTTACTTCTTTTATATCTTTTTCATTACATCCCCTCCAACTTTTACATTGACCACCAATTCAACCCCCTTCTTAGTGCTCAAGGGCTAACATTTCTTATTCCAATTCATTTCTTTTTGTGTTTAATATGTTTCTTAGTTTTTAGGGCAAAAAATTATTCCAAAATTCAATAAAGGGTAAAATTACCAAAATATCCCTACTTTGCATAATTCAACTACCTTGTTATTTTCATTATGTTTTGAATTGTTTCTTGTAATTCAAAGTTTGTTTTATATTCTAAAGGTGAAAAAAAAAAAAGAAAAGAAAAGAGAGAAGCTAAGAATTGCAAAAGTGTTGTTTGAAGCCGTTTTGAAAATCCTTTTTTCATTCAACCTAGGCTTAATTCTTACCATATCCTTGAGTTCAAACACTAATTTGTAACTTCAAATTACTTCTAAATTCTTATATTGCAATTAGGTCTTTAAAAATTATTTTTGCAATCAATTGTGGTCTTTTCAATTCCTTTATTTTCTAAGTGTTTTAAGAGTTAATTTATACTTCTTTATGTTCAGTTTAAGCTTTACTTAGCATATAGTAATTTAGTCAATATATAACTTAAAGAAAAGAATCTTAAGAGGAGAAAGGTAAAAGTGGTGAGCTCATAAGAGGGTAAATGCCAATTTTGAGTTAAACACGAGAGTGAGTGACATTAATTAGTTTAAACATGTAAGGGAGAGATTTATGAAGGTTTTATTTGTTAATCACTAACCATGGCAGATTTAAAGGAAGTTTAAAGAGACTTTGAATTGAAGTCATTCCTGAAAGGCTTAAATGATTCCATACAAAAGATGGAAAATGACATGCTTGCAAGGGTGGGACAATTGATAGATAAAGTGGAGAAGATAAAAGCTAGTCAATAAACCATGACTTTTAACACCACGCTTACCAATCCAAGGCAACCTAGGTATGGGAGAGCCATACATGACGATGATGAGAGTGATTCCATAGAGGAGATTTCCTTAAGGTCTAGCAAGCAAGATAACAGCCTTAGTGGTATCAAGATGAAGATTCCTACCTTTAATGACAAGAGTGATCCTAAGGCATATCTATCATGGGAAAAAAAGTAGATTTTATATTTGATTGTCATAACTATAGTGAGGAAAAGAAAGTTAAGCTTCCTGCTATTGAGTTTGTAGATTATGTTATTTTATGAAGGGATCAAATTTTGTATTCTAAGAAAAGATGTAGGGATGATCTTATTAGTACTTGGGTTGAGATGAAAAGGGTTATGAGAAAGAGATTTGTACCTAGCCATTACTATAGAGATTTGCACAACAAATTGCAAAGGCTTGTACAAGGTGTTAAAAGTGTGAAAAAGTACTATCAAGAGCTTGAGGTGACAATGATTAGGGTCGAAATTGAAGAGTATATGGAAAAGAAATGGTGAGGTTTCTTGGTGGACTTAACAAAGACATTACAAATCAAGTGAAATTGTGTCCTTACAATGTTTTGGAGGACTTATATCACCTAGCCCTGAAGATAGAAAAACAATAAAGGGGTAAGGTTTCTAGGCCCAATTTCTCTTCTTCTTTTGAAACTAATGAGTTTAAAGTTGGTGATAAGCTTATTAGTAGCCCTAAAGTCAAACCACCTAAAAAGGAATGAGGGAAACCTAATTATCGAGCCAAGACCAAACCTTCAAAGCCTAATAAGGTAAGTTCCATGTGTGTTTCAAATGCCAAGAAAGGGGATATGTGGCATTTGAATTCCCTAACAAAAGGACTATGGTGCTTAGGGATGGCAGAATCATAAGTGAGGATAAGGATGATGGAGTAGAAATCGATCTCGATATGTCTTATTAAAAGATGCTAGTGATGTTGACAATTTTGAAGACCCCAATGAGGTAACAAGTGAAGAAAATTTTATGCCCAAACATTCTTTAAATGCCCATATTAAAAATGATCGAGAATAAAGGAAAAATATTTTTAATGCTAGGTGTAGAATTAATGGAAACTTGTGTCTTGTTATAGTTGATAGTGGTAGTTGCACAAATGCGGCTAGCATTTATCTTGTTAAAAAAAATGGGATTGCCAACTTTGAAGCATCATAAACCTTACCACTTACAATAGTTAAATGAGAGTGGGGAAATTAAGGCAACCGAGAAAGTTAGGATTGTACAATGAACAAATATAAAGATGAGGTTTTGAGTGATGTTATACATATGTAAGCTACTCACATGCTTTTAGGGTACCCATGGCAATTTGATAGAAAGGCACAATATGATGGGTTTATAAATGTATATGAGTTTGACTTTAGGGGCAAACACATTGTATTATCTTCTTTATCTCCTTCTTAAATCTATTGAGATAAAAAAAAATCTTAAGAGAGAGAGAGAATATGCATAAATAAGAAAAAGAAAAATTTGCACGAAAAAAGAAGAGTATTGCGAAAACCAAAAGGGGTGTGAGATTAGAGTAGAAAAATCAGAGTAAAGAGGGGATGTCCAAGTGAGAGGTATGCAAAATAAGAGGGTGTGAAAGCTATATTTGCAAAAAAGAAGGATGTAAGGAAAGTCTTGCTAGCCAAAACACCCATGGCTATGCTTTTGTATAAAGAATTGAGGCTAACATGTTTTCCCTTTAGTGATGATCTAACCAATATTCTTCCTAGTAGTTTTATTTCTTTATTACATGATTCTTCATATTTATTTCCCGAAGATGTGCTAAAAGGATTACCATCCTTAAAAGGTATTGAGCACCAAATTGATTTTCATTCCTAACTCTCAAATTCCTAATAGACTAGCCTATAAAAGCAATCCCAAGGAAGCAAAGAAAATTCAAAGGCAAGTATTAGAGCCAGTGGAAAAAGGCCTGGTAAGGGGAATTATGAGTCTTTGTGTAGTTTCTGTTTTATTTTTATCTAAAAAGGATGGATCTTGGTGCATGTGTGTTGATTGTAGAGCCATTAATAAAATAACTATTAAGTATAAACATCCAATTCTAGGTTAGATGACATGTTAGATGAATTGCATGATGCATCCATGTTTATAAAAATTGATTTAAAAAGTAGTTATCATTAAATTAGAATACGTGAAGAAGAAGAATGGAAAACTACTTTTAAAACTATGGTTTGTATGAATGGTTGGTTATGCCTTTTGAGCTAACTAACGCCCTTAACACTTTCATAAGATTGATGAATCATATCTTGTGTGCATATTTAGGAAAATTTATAGTTGTTTATTTTGATAGTATTCTTGTTTGCTCTAAATCTTTAGATGAGCATATAGAACATGTTAAGGCTATTTTAATGTTTTGTGCAAAGAAAAGTTGCATGTTAGCTTTAAAAAATTCTATTTTTGCACTAGTAAGCTTATTTTCTTAGGATTTGGTTGAATCCTACAACCACAAGTGAGGTAAGATCTTTCCATGGTTTAGCTAGTTTTTATAGAAGATTTGTGAAATATTTTAGCACAATTGTAACACCCTTAACTAAAATTATAAAGAAAAGTGTTGGTTTTCTATAAAGGGAGGCGTAACAAAAGGCTTTTGATTTGTTGAAATTCAAATTAACTAATACACCTTTATTATCTTTGCCTAACTTCGTTAATATTTTTGAGATTGAATGTGATGCTTCAGGTTTGTGCATTGAAGCTGTTTTGATGTAAGAAGGAAGACCCATTACTTATTTTAATGAGAATCTTAATGGGCCAACCCTTAAGTATCCCACTTATGATAAGGAAATGTATGCATTAGTTAGGGCCTTACAAACATAGTAACACTAGCATTAGCCTAAAGAGTTTGTTATTTACAAGGATCATGAGTTTTTAAAATACTTTAAAGGATAACAAAAATTGAACAAAAGACATGTTAAATGGAGTAAATTCATTGAGTCTTTTCCATATGTCATAAGGTATAAATAAGGTAATGATAATATAATGACCGATGCACTATCACAAAGGTATACTCTTCTTTCTCTTTTAGTTTCTAAATTGCTTGGATTTGAGTATGTTAAAGACTTGTATATTAATGATGATGATTTCAGCTTGTACTATGAAAATTATGAGAAAACTAATTTTGAGAAGTGTTTTTGGCATGATGGGTTTTTATTTAGAGTTAATAAGCATTGTGTGCCTAGATTTTCTTTGAGTGAACTTGTGGTTAGGGAAGCCCATAAGGAGGGCTAATGGGAAACTTTGCTGTAAAAAAAAAACTTTAGATATATTGCATGAACACTTTTGTTAGCCTAATATGTGAATTGAAGTGCAAAGAATTTGTGATAGATGTGTTGCATGTAAGCAAGCTAAGTCTAAGTCTAAACCACATGGATTATATATGCCTTTGGCCATATGTAGTATGCCTTGGATTAATATATCTATGAATTTTCTTTTGGGGTTACCTATGCAAAAAAATTAATGTGCCATTAACATAATAAATTTGTTTTTCAAAGAGATTGTGAGGTAACATGGTATGCCTAGAACTATTGTTAGTGATACGAATACAAAATTTTTGAGCTTCTTTTGGGAAACATTATAGGGCAAATTAGGAACGAAATTATTATTTTTTGCTTCATGCCACTCACAAAATGATGGTCAAACCAATGTTGTAAATATGACTCTAGGGTAACTTTGAGAGTTTTGATAAAAAAGAATTTGAAGTCTTAGGAGGAATGTTTGCCACATATAGAATTTGCATATCATAGGAGTATGCATTCTTCTACACATTATTGCCTTTTTGAGGTTGTTTATGGATTTATACGATTGAGTCCTTTGGATTTTTCTCCTATTCCTTCTAATTTATGTGTGGACTTAGAAGGTAAAAAAGAATATGAATTTATGAAACAATTGCATGAGAAGGTGCATTTGAATATTGAAAAGAGGAATGATTAAATTGCTAAGAATGCAAATCGAGGTAGAGTCAAAGTTATGTTTGAATCGGAAGATTAGGTTTGGGTACATTTTAGGAAAGAAAGTTTCCTAACTTTAGGAAAAGTAAGCTTAACCTTTGGGGAGATGAACCTTTTCCAGTTTTATAGAGGGTTAATGATAATGCATACAAGATAAACTTGACTAGTGATTACAATGTTAGTATTACTTTTAATGTTACTAATTTATCTCCTTTTGACTTTAATAAAGGTATTGATTCGAGGATGAATCCTCTTAAGCAAGGAGGGAATGATGCAAACATCGAAGGTAAGACCAAAGATCCACTTCAACTTCAAGGTCCAATTGCAATAGGAAGGGACAAAAAGTTCAAAGATGCAATTAGAGTATTTATGCAATAAGAAACTACTATTAGATTAGCCTAAGATCCATTAGAAGGAATTAAATGATCTTTTCCAAACCAAAACAAAGCCCTTTATACCGCAATTACATGGAAAGAACCTCAAGAAGAAGGCTACAAGTCAAAAGAAGATCAATGAAAGAAAGACATGGTTGTATCTTGAATGGGTAGAAAGTAAGGTACACACATGACTAAAACGCATGGTTGTGCTTCAAGGAACCAAGTTTGGGCAAAATTCAAGGGACACACATGACCAAAATGCATGGTTGTTTGCAAAACTAAGGATCATAACACTATACGACCATGCGTTTTGGCCACCCACCTCAGGAACTTTCTATTTTGCCTATATTTATAAGCGAATTTTGAGTTGTTTCTTCCTATTTAGTTAGGATTCCTATCTAGAGTGTATTTCTTATTTAGATATAACTTTGTTTAGGAATTTTAAACCTTTTATATGTAGGAGACTTCATTTTGTAAGGGTATTTAAACCCTCCATATTCAGCCATCAATAATAGAGGATTATTCCTTTAGATTAAAGCTATTTATGAGATTTATTTTTTTTCTTGAGTTATTGATAGGACCTTATGAGCTTGTTGAGTGAGTGCTTAATAATTTTACAAACTTGTTTAATATAAGTCCTAAATTACTTGGTTAATTTAAGGTTGAGATTAATACCACTTTTATAATATAGATTGCTTGAAACAAGTTTTCTAGACATCTAGTTGGGATTTAAGGATTTATCTTATTTTGAATTTTGAATTAAAGGTTGGGACTTGTATTCAATATATAGGTAATGATTTCAACCAAACTCATTTGTGTCAGGTTCTTATCATTTTGATTTGCAATTAATGTTTATACTAAAATTTATAAGCATTTATTATTCAGTTATAAAAATAATAAACTATCCATGAAAATGTAATAATTGAAAACTCTTCTACATATATATGTATGTGTATTATTCCAGTATTCCAACAAGTAATTCAAAATAATTTATTATAGGTTTTACAAAAATACTAGTTCATTGTTGGGCCACTATGAAACTTGATTTATTAACAAAAACAGGTTAACATGGTGGATTTGGATTCGGCTTGAGGGGATGAAAAGTAGACACATTTTGCTATAGAAGACAAATGGAATGGAAAAAAGTCACACAGTTTCTGTTGAATATTTTATGTAATTTTGTAACTAAGTACCAAAAAGGTCAACATTTTATAATCCTAAATGTCTTTTCTTAAGATTTACAAAATGGGAATCAGTGCCATCTTTGCTAAGCTTAGTTACTCAATGTCTAATTTGGACTAAACTTAGTTCTGGTGTAGAACCATGTATAAACAGTGATATCAAATCCTAAACTCACCTGCTTATAAATACCCTTGACCATAGTTCCCCTTCCCTACCCACCACAATTAATTCTTCTCACTCTCTAGTAGTTATGTTCTTTCTCACATCATTAAATACTTTGAATTAATTTTCTCATGCTTTTTTCTTGTTGTTTCATTCTGTTAACACCCATTTCTCATGTAAGCTAATATCAACTTCATTAATGCACAGGCTGTTGCTTTTGTCTCTGCATTCTGCTACTAGGTATGTGTATAAATATTCTTGAGAGGAAAATTACATGTGCATTTAAGAAATGGCTCATATCATTTAATTCATAGAATTTTTGCTTAGTTGCTAATTATTTGCTTTGCAAATTTATTATCATCTTTGCTTTAAAGAGAATACCACAGTATATTCTGCCCCAGTTTGTTTCCTTTTTCTTTTTGTAATCAGCCCTGTTAAGGGAAAAAAAATCAAGCAAAGTTAGCATCATTTGAATTGGCTACTTTCAAAGAGCCTATTTCTCAAATAACTGGGTTTACAATCTTACTGCATACTTAATAGACATTGCAATTTGTTGCAAGTAATGGATTTAAAAAGGCCAGGAATAATTTATAGTTAAATATACATATAAATGAATGAACTAAGTTGCTAGAGCCTTAAGAGATAAGGTTCATATTCATCCACCATCAAATAGGGAAAATGCACATAAACGCTATTCCAATTGGGCAAACAAGAAAAAGTTTATGCATAAAAACATTTATTGACCTTAAAATAAATTTCATACAAAAATGACGGGTGGATAAGCTTTAAATTATGGTAAGATAGCTAAAACATACCAGTTTAAGGACAATAGTATGAAATAATTGAGCTTTTAGTTTTTCCTTTTACTGATGATGATTGAATGGAAAAGTTTTGGAAGTAAAATGATATTTGGTATGGAATAATAAAGAGAAGATAGAATAAGATGAGTAACTTAGCTTTTTCAATGTCTCTCCTATGGATAGGCATTAGCCTTTTTTTTTAAAAATTTTTCATGCATATGCCTTGAAGAAAATGGAAAATAAGTGATAAACCAGTTTGGAATAAGGGATTTTGATTCTAATTTTTTCTTTTTTTGGAAGAAAAAAAGCCTAAATGAACGTGAAGCATCATCTGAAGTGATATCTAGCACAAAAGTAATTGGAAGATAATGGGCTAAGAAACTTAGCTTTTTTCCATTTTTTTCTGTCTACTAGCCACCATCGGATTCTTTACACATATTTCTTCACATCTAACCTACATCAATAGGAACAGATTGTTATAATAATAATAATATTGAAAAATAGACTTTATTTTCTAATGTAATCATATAATGCTCTATAGGCAAAGAACTAAGAGGCTATGTTTATAGTGTTATTCATGTCTTCTTGCCCTTAATCAACTGTTATGGTCAGTTGTTGACAATTTTTTTTGGTGCTGCGAGATTAATTTTTTAATTTAATTTTGGTAGTTGTTTAAATCACTTTTCCTCCATCTTCTACTTTGGGTATGGAAAACGATAACCAAGCATTCCACATAAGGTATCTAATAGAAAACATATTGTAAGAGATTGTTAAACATGTAGGAATATTCCAGCTTGACTGTAGTTTTGACTGAGTCGAGAATGGCTCGTTCCAAGCTAGAGTGGTATTTTGCTATGATGATGCATTTGGTTTAGGTACATAATGTTGGAATTTTTTGTGTGGGCTAGTATTAATTATGGTTTTGTTTTAATTATTTATAAAACATACTAAATAATATAGTTTGTTGATTAGTGGGTAAGCCCAATTAAAATAGTGATCAATTGAGTTATGGGCTTGTGACACCTTTTGTGGGCCGATATGGAAGATTGTCAGTGTAGGCCTATTTTAACATAGACCTGTGATGGGTGAGCCTGTTAAAATCTATTATAAATAGGCTAAGTCCCCTCTCCTGCCTTCATAACCCTAACCCTAGTTATTACACTCATTGTAGTCGTCTTGCTAGAAGGTCAAATAGAGGAAGACCTAGCTTTCATTTTCAACCCTTATGACCTATAATCTCAGTGTTCAATTTTCAGTGCTCACAATTATAGCGCAAAATAATTTTGAAACTACGACGCAAATAGTTACACAATTTTTTTTCGCGTAACTTTGAATGTTGTTCTAAATTCATGTACTAGATCCTAAATTTTTACATGTGGTATCAAAACTTTGGGATTGTATATAATTTAAAACCTAAATATTTTGTATTGATAACAAAAACAAAAAAAACAGAGTCGTTACTCTGTTATCCTCATTAATGTCGTGAACCCGTCTATCCTTACGTGGATGACCACTAAAACAAATTATGGCATTAAATTTATTATTTTTTTCTTTAATGTCATCCACCTGTCCTGTCCTCGGTCTTAGCAGTGGACTTGAAACGAAAAGTTATATGTCGAAAAACAAAAAAAAAAAACCTTAATTTGCTTTCAATATCAGATATAGGGTTATGACATTTCACTTGGACGTTCTAATTTGTAATTGACATCTCCAAGTATTATATGGCTAGAACACCCTTGGTTAGCCAGATTAGAGCCTGGGTTGGTCACCGTACACTTAGCCCAACCTTGAGCTTGCAAGGCTAAAACTAGCTGTCACTGTAACATACACCCATAAATCCAAATATGATCAGTGGCTAACCCACAAGTAGTCCAATGAGAGCCAGCGATGTGACACCTTTCATTTTCCATATCTGTCCATGCCTTAATAAAAAAAAGGACAGGGGAAAATACAGATAAGGACAAAAAATGTATGTGCTATTATGCAAATTCTAATTGATTTTTGTAATAGTTAGCCTATTAGTTCAGTTGGTTAGTGCATGTTGATGATGCTAAGGTCATGGGTTCGAACATTTGCATTGGCTAATTATTTAGTGAAATATTTTTTAAAAAAACTATAAATCAAAACGCCTACCATAGGGCTCGAACCCACGACCACAAGGTTGAAAGCCTTGCGCTCTACCGACTGAGCTAAACGAGTTATCTGTTAATTTTCTTATGGGAACTGATATTTAGATGAACAAGTTTATATTCATGTTCATCATGGTATATTTTATTTTTTCAGTGATTATTAATATATATATATAAGATCGGAAGAGCACACGTCTGAACTCCAGTCACATGAGGCCAATCTCGTATTCCGTCTTCTGCTTGAAAAAGTTGGGGGGGGGGGGGGGGGGGGGGGGGGGGGGGGGGGGGGG
>CATIWR010050539.1:0-29148 GCA_949677035.1 Omphalea diandra | reverse complement strand
TTATTTTGGTTTGTCATAGTACTGGAGGTGCATGCGTCTCTTATGCAATGGAGCATTTTCCACACAAGATCTCTAAAGCTATTTTCATCTGTGCTACAATGGTGTCTGATGGTCAGAGGCCTTTTGATGTGTTTGCTGAAGGGGTATATTATCAACGCTTACTTGCTCACTTCTCTTTAGAATTTTATTCAAGTTATATGCTTATTCAACTTATGGTGCCATGCCTCTACTTGACTTCCAATTTTCGTTACTATGTTTTGTAAAATGACCTGAATTTATTCAGCTTCTTCCAAATAATTTCATACCTTTATACGCATTTACCTAGTTGAACTTTTTCATTGCGAATGTATCCCCCACTCTATTTAGGTTAATATCTTGACTCATCATATTCTATTTATAAATGCTGGAATCACCTGTCATTAAATGCAAAATCATCAGACTTTCATTGATCATATAACATAGATGTTTCTGTATTATCAGTCGGTGGACCATTTATACTTATTTTGCTAAGAGAAAATTAAAGTTTCAATATATATATATATATACAGAATCAATAGAAAAGCCCACGGAAAATAAATCTTTCACATTTTAAAATTTCTGCATGTTTTTTAATGGGTCATTCAGTGCATTTCCGGACAGAATTGTAGATCAGCCTCCCTTAGCTTTTATTTTTGTTCTAAAATTACTCGCAAATGAGGGTAGGAGATTAATCTCCTTTACATTTAACTTTTTAACTTCCTTTAATCTACTCTCTTGTGTAGTGTGAAAAAGTAGCCGCTTAGCCTAAAATTCAGATACACCTTCTAAACGTACTTCCTTAAAGGAATCTACTCGATTAACCTTCTCTGAAGGATTATGTTTTACTTATGTAATTATTTAGTTTGAATGTCTGATTCCTCCAAGAGAACGTGCTTTGAAGTTCCTTGACAATTCTACACTATTTAGTGGTTGGGATTGTCCATGCTCTTGGTTTTATTTGGTTCATGCATAAAATAGAGAGAATGGAATAACTACATGTTCGACAGAATGGTTTTTCTTTGGTTTTGTGTTGAGTTTTATTCCTCTAGTTTCTAAGCAAGAGTAGAATAGACCAAGTTTGAAATTTGAACAAAAGTTGAAAATAACATTCTAAACATTGGTTAATTATTCTCTTCCTTCACCATTCTGTAAATGAAACCAAATATTTGGACTATGTCACAGCTTCTGCTGCATCAATTTTTGTGATGAAATCCTCTAGCAGATGTTCTATCAAATAGTTTTTGTTGCTTCCATATCACCAAGCAGGATGTTCTTACTAGACACATATTGCAGCTTGGATCTGCTGAACGTTTCATGCAAGAATCTGAGTTTTTGATATATGGGAACGGTAAAGAAAAGCCTCCTACAGGATTTATGTTCGAGAAACAGCAAATGAAAGGTTTATATTTCAATCAGTCACCAACAAAGGTATGTTGCCATTCAAGTTGATCAGATTATCCAAAAACTATTGGTGTTTATAATTCTTTTTATTATTAAGATTCATTAGCTTGAAAATATTTTAAGTAAAAATGGTTTGAACCTTTTGTTTTCCCTTGCCTTTATATGTTACAGCAATCAGATAAACTATTGGGCTTTCTCCTTGACTTTATTGGGTGAAGGGAGAAGCATAGGTAGCTTTATACAAGTAGGGAACAGAAGCTTTCTTTTCTCTTTCACTATTTTAGCTTTATTGCTGGTAAATTACAGGAGCAATGGAATTGTCACTCTAAATGATGCTTGATGCATATTAAATTATCTTCAATGATTTTCTTGGTTCATCTTAGAGCAGTCTCCATGGAAAGTAGTTTCGCTTTAGCGGGAAATTCGTATGGCCACCTGCTTTGGTCCATGATCCGCCAAAAAAATTGGGGTTATGCAATGTATCCACCAAGTTGTTAATTGCTGAGTTTAAAGAAGCTTTATCAAATCTAAGACTTCAGTCAGAACTTGGTTCATAATCTGTCATAATCATTTCCTGTTTACTGTTGCAAGTAAAAGTCAAACTAGAATTTTGATGCTCTTCAGGATGTTGCTTTGGCCATGGTTTGTATGAGGCCCATCCCACTGGGTCCTATAATGGAGAAGTTGTCATTGTCCCCTGATAATTACGGAACTGTTAGGCGGTTCTTCATCCAAACACTGGATGATCGTGCTCTTTCACCTGATGTTCAAGAAAAGCTAGTCAGGGAAAATCCTCCAGAAGGAGTCTTCAAGATTAAAGGAAGTGACCATTGTCCGTTCTTTTCAAAACCACAGTCACTGCACAAAATATTGCTGGAAATTGCTCAAATTCCCTAAAATATTTTAGAAAATTGAGAACAAGTTTTCTGCACTTGTCTTTTTTATCTGATATAAAATTTTCCTATGTGATTATTTATTTAGAACACTAAAGCAATTTTTGTACTGCTTTACGTCTCTTCACTCAAAGTGTGGGTATATAGGATGTAAATATATTGACTCGTTACCTAGATAAACCGATTTCGTGCTATAACGTAGTTGAAGCAATTATACTTCGATACATTCTTGTTTCTTTTCGGCTCATTGGAGAAACCGTATAATATATTATGCATCGCTAATTTTAGTGATTTAGCAAATGTCCCTACACTTGATGAATTATTTTCTTCCTCGTGTATAAATTTTACATAGCTAAATCTACCTCAAATGTTCTGCACGGCTAATTTTGATGATTTAGCAAATGCCACTCGGTGAATTATTGTCTTCCAAGCGTTTCTGTAGATTTTGTGATTGTACATGGGTATGAAGGGAAAATTGAATAATTTCACTATAGATGGCTCTACCGCAATGATTAATGATGTTTGTTATTCAGCTTAGTTAAATTAAATCATATCAAATTAAATTAGTCAATTTAATTTGATATATAAACAAACACAATTTATTTTAATTTGTTTTTTCTAATCATTTTAAAATAGTTTGATTTGATTATTTTAAATAAAACATGTCAAACTGTAAAAGTTACACGAAATTCTTAATGTTTTATATGCAAATTTTGTTTTTTTTTTTTGTGAAAATATTAATTAGTAAGTTAAGAATTTATACTTTTAATGTGTTAAGACTATTTCATGTGGTGGAATATATATTTATATTATATTTGTATTAAGCTTGTAAATTCACTTTGATTTTAGTAGATAGTGTGCGTGATGTTTTGGAGAAAATAAAATAATAAGTTAATATATTTTGTAATTAAAAATTAAAATAATTATATGACATGAATATATTGAATTTTTATCATTTTTTATCACAAAATAAATATTGAAACAACATATTTGGTGGGTGTTTATTATTAATCTTACATTACTCTAAGCATGAAAGACAATCTGTACATGCAGTTTTTGGTGACCAAAATGTAAAAATTAAGCAGCAAATATGAAGAAATTAGTTCATGTCATGGCCAAGTCGAAATATTGATTAATATTTTTCATTTTTGATGGTCTTTAATCTCAAAATTTGATGTAATAATCTTTTAAAAAGAATATAATGCGTTAGGGTGGACTAAGGTGTCTAAAATCATTTTGATCAATAAGTTAGTAAGAGTTTTGTGAAGATGAAAGTTGAGAGGGAAGTAAGAAAGTTGGTATAAGTGATGTATGTATATGTGGCCTTCTGTATATGCCTTTTATGATTGTAGAATTAAAGTTTTTTTGGGATCAATATTAACTAATTATCGTGATTTAGGAAATTTAATTACCTCATAACTATATTATCCCAAATATATGGGAATTAAGTGGATCCATGATTTCTGAATGTTACTAAACTTAAAGTCTAGGAATTCCTGTTAGTTTGACTCTGCCATCAATAGATTGACTGGATAATGTGCCATTGAATATTGTTACCGTTTGTCTTGGAGGTTACCTCCACCTAAAAAACTATCCATTCATAGGACATTCTGCGATCTTGGGGTCGTCAATAGCCATCCTCGATAAGTTTCATTTTGATATTAATGTCAGTTAAATGTTCCTTTCGCCAATGGAGACTTGTTTGTCTAAACGGGCGGAGTTTAAAAAATTTTAACTATGTGCTTTTAAATGTGTAGTTTGGATACCGTAGACAATTTAACTGCGCAAGGTTAGTATGCCCTTTGGTTTTTCTCTGTTCGAAAATAAGTAAACGCCAAGTTTTACCATCTTGGCTTTAGAAACTCGAGGTGGGCCTGTTGTCCAGTAATTATTACTCACATTTCTCGGTGCTGCAAATCATATATAAAAAGGAGTGATTGCCTTTCATTTTCGCTTTTTTGCCTACATTCTTTGTTTATAGATTTCTACTAAAATCTTGTCTCTTTTTGCAGTTTTATTTCTGCAATCAAAACTCCACCTTTCTTCTCTCTCTTTTAGCCATTGACCTCTTGCCCCTTCTTGATTAGCTTTTCTACATCTTTCCCCCTTTTATTTTTCTGGGCCTTTTTTACTTACTGCGTTGAAGCTTGTAGACGATTCCTCCATCTAACAGGTATTTACTTCTTTTTCTATCTTGGGTTTTCTAAGGGATGGAGGATGTTATATCTCAAGCTATTGCTAAGTTGGGACAGATAGAGAGCGTCCTTGATGCTAAGACGAGTCAGTTTAGGGATCTCAACGAGATTCCTGAAGAGCACGATATTTTGGTATGCCTCATGTGTTATAGATCACCTAACCAGTTAGATGAAGGCACCATATAATTTATCGAGAGCAGTTAGAGGTTGGACTTAGGTTCCTTCTCCATCCTATTGTAGCCAATTATCTTAACCTCTGCTAATTGTTTATAATCCAGCGTCACCCGAAAGCTATAAAAATCCTATGCAGTCTGGTAAAGATATGTCAGGGGAAGGGCTTTACTCTAAATAACACTATCATACAAAACCTGTACAGTTTGACTAGAGATTTTTCTGAAGCCTTTTTATCCTTTACTTCCAAATCTACGAGTAGAGTAGTGTTCGACCTTCTTTCCTCTATGAAGAATCGACTGATAAGTACTTTTTAGTTTGCGACCTCACCTGCTTGAATGCCTTCCATGGTAATTTTATTGATAAGCCTTCAGCCCCTTCCTTAACCTTTAACAACTAGGAGGCTAAGTTCATGGCGCACTTAGTCAATGAGTGCAGTATAGTTTAGCCTTCTTATAGATGGTACATTCGAAGATTTACTAGGAAATGAACATTAGGGGTTAAGGAGCCTTCAGACTCAGTAGTGGGTGGGGATTGGTCCAAGGATGAAGGTGGGCCACGCAAAAAATCCTTAGCGAAAAGACAAGGTATTATTCTTTTCTTTGCGTTAGTTATCATGAACAGTGAACTCATTTTGTTGCAAAAAAAATAAAAGTACTTTCTCAAGACGACCCACGTCAACTTAGATGACAAAGAGTAATATGCCCTTGTTAAGCGAACACCTCCCCCTAGCGAATGAAGTGGATTCTATTGTGATTGCAACTTATGCTGCTCCTAAAGGAACCCTGCTTGCCACTGTTGTTGTTTCCCCTTTCTTCAGTGCTTTTGATAGTCGCTAAAGGAAGGGTAGAGGGAGGAAGGGGAGAAGAGTAGGTGGCATGGATGAGTCAACGTAAGAGGTAGTAAATGCAGGGCTGGAGGAGCTAGAAGCATTGGAGACTGAATGTCCAGAACCTCGAGTGTGGCTCAAGGTGAACACTAGTGGAATTGTCCAAAACTTGTCTATCTGCGACAAGTTTTTAGATTTCGTTCACCTAGGGTCGAATGCTTAGGATTGAGCATACTGTTCTTTAACGAAGATGGAGCATACAATAGTGATGCACCTGCAGTGGGCGCTCCAGGGAATCGACAAGAGCTGCAAATACCGATCTGAGGCTGAATAGTTTGATTTTGAAAACATTGATTTTAACTTTTATTTGGTTATCATTTAAAAAATTTTTCATCTAAAGCATGTTTGGTAACATTGTGATTTTTTATTTTTTAACATTTTATTAGAAATATTTTTAGAAAAATATTTTTTTTAATTTTTTATACTTTTCCAAAATATTTTAAAAATAAGATTAAAATTAAAAACCATAAATTTTGATTATTAAAATCTTATTTTTTATTTTAAAAATAAAAGAAATATAAAAAAAAATACTCTTAGTATGATTTGTATTAATTAATATAATGCTGAACAATATTTGGAATCTTTCCAACTATTTTACAAATCAAAATGAATGGCATTATTTCGTTTGGTGTCAATAATTAAACAATTAAGTTTGATTTAAAAGTTAAGAAATCAAATTGTTTTGTTTATTTGAAATTCTCTAAATTGCATTGATTTATTTTATACACTCTTATCCAATGCACTAATTATGTAGGAGTAATAAGAAAAAATTAAATAAGGAAAATAAAGAGAAAAGAACATAATTTTAATTTTTTTTCTCTCATTTGGATCTCTTATTCATGTAAGGGAGGAAATTCAAATTCATTTGCAATATATAAAGAATTAAATTTACCTTTATAATCTCATTGTAAATAAATTTTATTTTTTAAAATTAAATTTAAAGATTGACATTTGACAACTCAGTTTGAAGAATAATACACATAATTGCAGATATGTAGAGATAGAGAGAAATGGATGAAAAGATAAAAATGAAAGAGATAATGCATAAAAACAAATTAAATTAACATATCTTACACTTCTCAACTCTTTCCTCCATTTCTTTCTAAAATAGAGGGAAATTTTTATTAGTGTAAATTTTCTTCAAAAGCTAGTTGGAAAATATAATTTCTCTATAATTTTTTTCCTTTTTTTCTCTTATTTACGAACTAAATAAAGAAAAAAATTTCAATTTTTTTTTCTCTCCACTTCTCTCCAAAGTGTTAGAAATAGAAAATTTTTTTAGGTAAACTCAAACCATTTATAAACTTTCATAATGGATAATGTGTTAATTTTCTCTTTCTAACATATATATAGATGATATTTCAATGGTTACTGCACTTCAAATATTTAGATTAAAATCTAATGGTTCTGATTATTTTGACTTACAATTAATACTTACACTAAACATTTTATTATCAATTATAAAAATAATAATCATCCATAAATACGTAACCATTGAAATATATATATATGAATTCTAAACCGTAAAAATGTTTAATGAGAATTTGCTATTTTATTTTAATTAAGTTATTAAGAGAATGATATTCAACTTAATGAATAATGAGTTCTAACTGTTAAGATAGTTTTTAGAATTTTTTTATTTCTTAATTATAGTATTTTTTAACAGTATCAATGCTTACACTAAAAATTATAAACATTTATTATTAGTTATAAAAATAATAACCATCCAAGAATACGTAACCATTGAAAATTTATATATATATATATATATAGAGAGAGAGAGAGAGAGAGAGAGAGAGAGAGAGAGAGGTGAATTTTAAACCTTAAAAAATGTTTAATGAGAACTTGCCATTTGCTATTTGCTAAGATAGTTTTTAGAATTTTTTATTTCTTAATTATAGTATTTTTTAACAGTATTTATTTTTTCAATATAATTCCTTTATCTCTTTATGACAAGTAAATATATATTAGAAATCTTTCTCCAACAAGTATATCACTATCTTAATAATGTAAAGAAGAGAAGCAAAGAAAAATAATATTAAAGCATAAAGATATATACCAAAACGATTTAGCCTAGATAATTTAATATAACACACTGTAGTAAAACAATATAGCTATTGATTTCTATAATAATAAAAATGTATTAAAATATATTTTCATAATTAAATTTTTATTGAATCTCCTTTATATTTTCAAAAATAAAAGAAACAAAAAAAGGGCAACAAAATAATTACATATTTCTTACTATTAACAAAATAATTACATATTTCTTACTATTAATTTACTTATGATCTTGATTAATTATTAATTGATTATCTTTAAAAATTAATTAAATTTCTATTATTAATTGCTTTTATTGATTATGTTGCTCTGTATTCTTTTTAGTTTCTGCTTTATATGAAATTAAATATGATTTTATTATTTATGAAATGTGAGCTCTTATTTTTAATCGATCTACTTATTCATATTCTTTTTATTTTTTTCTAATTATAGAATATTATGAAATAATAGTGGCAAGTATTACAGAATGACAAAAACTTGCAATAGCAATTAATGGCTATCACAACACCAACCATTTCAATTTGAATGAATTTTAAAGTATAAAAAATATTTAATGAGAAATTGCTATTTGTTTTAATTAAGTTATGAAGAGAATGACACTTGACTTAGTGAATGATGAGTTTTAGTTTTAAAGAGAGCTTTTAGAATTTTTAATTTCTTAATTATAATATTTTTTAATAGTATTTATTTTTCGATATGATTTTTTATGACAAATAAACATATATTAGAAATTTTTCTCAAACAAGTATTGTCACTTTTTTAATAAAGGCAGTTAAAAAAAAACTAACATTGAAGGCATAATAAGAACGAAGGAATATACCAAAACGACTTAGCCTATATAATCTAACGCAACACACTGGAGTAAAACAATATAGGTTTGACTTCTACAATAATAAAAATGCATTAAAATATATTTTTATATAAAAATTAAATGAGAATTCATATTAAAAATTATTTGAGCCACACAATGCACATGATAAATCACTAATTCCTTTTAAATTTGAAATTCATGGTGAAAATCTATCCATTATGGAAGTCCGCTTCTTATTCAATCCAATCAAATAATATTAAGGCGTTGAGAATCAATAGGTCTTAGGTCATAGTGAAATCTTGATAGTATTTTAATTCATATTGCTGGTATTGATATATTTGATTAATATACATTGGTGTAATCCAATTCAATGCAATCTATTGACTATTATATATAACCTCTCGGGGGGAAATCCAATAAAGCAATACAACGTAAATAATACGTATCAATGACCTTAATGTGAGGATGCAAATAAGGTCCCTGCTCTTTTGATACATTTTGGTACTTGAACTGCTCCTCTCAGTATATCCTTTGCCATATCATCTCCGATAAACCCCTAGAAAATCCAGAGTATAGCCAATCAGATTACAGATCTCCGAACATAAATGATAAGATAATATAACATTACATAGCATGATGCCCTCAACAGAAGAAAAGGGAAATTATTCGTTATCCTCCCTCTGAAGGGCAGCCTAGGAATAGTGAAGTCAAGCCCCCTTCTGTACTTCTTCATGAACAGACTGATCCCCATGCTCAGTGCACTACCACAGGGAAACTGGACCCAATTACTGATGATTGAATCACACCAAATGACGGAACAATATCTTAGTGGCGTCTCTCAGTGCAGAAGCTGAAGTATACAGATCAACATCTGAAATGTATAGTGCCAATTAACAAATCAACCATATATCATGACACTCTACCAAAGCAGAAATCCTATTGGTTAGAAAAGACGTGGCTTTCTTTTCCTCGCATTGACAAAGGGACAGAAATCACTGACTTTTTGAATTGCTAATAGAGCTTCTGAGACCGGTTTTGCAGTTCGCATCCTATCCAAGCTAGGAGATTAAAAGAGGTAGGCATCAATCTTATGGATGCTGCACAAATTTTTCATCTCTTTCATAGGCTCCCGACTAGGCTCTCGAAGGGATATGAATGCTGAAAAGATGGTTTCAAACGCACAACATAACCATGCATTTTATCAACTTCACCAAGTAGCTCATTCAGCCTGTTCAATTTCTCAACACAAATACATAGGCATTTTTTGACCGAGCAATAGGCACTTACACCTCCTCTTCTAAGAACCAGAAGATGATTTCTGAACCCACACCCGTTTCTGCATGAACATAGGCACCTTCAACAAATTAATATGAAAGAAAAAAAAATCACATTATGCTTAACAAGTTTTTTTTTTTTCAGACCTCTTGGGAAGCATAGCTACTTGCGCCTCCTCTTCGTGAAGATTTCCAATCAGATGCAAACAGGAAGCCATCATTCTTGGTTTTAATGGCTGCTTTATGACCAAAATGTCTGTGGGATCCTGGATAAATAAAATTTAAATGAAATTACTAGAGTGATATAAGCAATGCATTTTAATTAACGGTCAAGAAACAAAATTAGAAACACTTCTAGAAGCTGTCCCCTCCTCACGACCACCAGTATTTCATAGAAGGGACAAAAAAGGGGGGAAGGAAGACAAGGGGACTAGCATGATGTACTTCAATATACAGGAAGACTTTCCACTGCATGCTGTGACGGTGAAGGTATTTACTGGTAGTTCCGATGGAGCCAGGCCAACTAAAATGAAATTCTGGGCCTACTGAAAATGCAACCCATACACCACATACATAGGTTATATATAATGTCATGATGCTGAAATAATATCTAACAAGAAATATCCCTGTCAAGTTAACTGGCAAACATGCATCTAGACTGTAGACTGCCACATTACATTTTACAAGATAGAAACCAGAAAGCATTAGTTTCAGGCACAATTTAGATTTTAACCTAACAACTGTACATGGATGGACTATTGCTTCCACTTAAAAGGTTATTACAGATTAGTAAATGGACATACACATATCCATATATTATACGGATCAAAGATATCATCCAGCAAGCAGAGTAACAAATGATACCTTCAACAGAATTAGAATGAAACCCAGGGTGCTGCAGAATAGCAGACGATGATTGCTTCTCATTATCACGTCGAACATCAGAATGACAAAGAGAAGCCCTGACAGCACGATCAGATGTGTACTCATTTCTTGTAATTTTTTCTCTTTTTTCACTGGAATGCCCATCTTTTATCAGGAACTTTCCATCTGAAGTCCTTTTTGCATCACCATCATACATAGTTGCAAATGTTTGACTAGCCACACAAACATTAAAACCCACTAGCTTGTTCATAGGCTGAGGTAATCGCTTGTCATTCTCCAAATTTGAGTTTTGAAAGTTATGCTGAGGCTGCATGGCAGTCAAAGAGTTATTTTGACATGCTTCCTTATTTAAGAGGGCGCTCTTCGTCAGCCTTTCACTAGCTTTAAACCTCTGATTTCGTTTAGGAGCAACAGAAACGGGTGAATTTCCAGGAGGTTGCAGCATACCTCCAGATACCTAGGTAAGAAAATGCATTGCTGGTCGCATGAGAAAAGAGACATGACCATATCTTATTATGTCGAGTAGAATTCTAGATTCTGTGTTTCTAGGAGTGCACAAGTAGCAGACAATGGAGATCATCAATGACACATCAAGGGAGAAAGCCAGAAAAAGAGAGAGCTTACAGGAGAAATTTCACATTCTTTCCCTTTGAGAGGCAGGATTTTTTTCTTTGTAGGACATGCAGTCACAGTGATTCTTGATTCACAACCTTGAACACTAGAGGCTGCACATGGAAAACATACGTAAAAGATCCTTTACCCGATTGAGACAATCATTCACTTATCAATGGAAACAAACTCCCACCATGGTTTTACATAACAGCTGTTGAATAACAGTTTTGAGGAGTGCCGTGACCATTACATCCGTTATTTACCACACAAATGTTTTTTAAACAACAATGTCCAACACATAATGGCAATGGCCGTTTTATATCGTTACTTTTTAATGTAAAGGCCCTAATGGCCAATACTTAGAAATCTACATTCTTTTTCTGTCGACAGGATATCTTTCCATTTTCACATTTATCCACCAACAGCCCCTCTTATTTCTCTACTCCCACTTCTCCAATTTTTCAAAATAACAAGCTACAAAACCCCTATTATTGGCTTAGAGAAGGAGAAAATTAACCAAAGCCGAGTTTTTCACATTTTAGTTGAAAGATGTGTATGTTTTACGCTTAATTTCTTTATGTATCTATAAATATAATGTATCAACTTGCTTGATTTACAAATTGTTCACATTTGTTAATATATTTTCAGAATTTCTTTTAATAAATTGTATATAAACTCAAATTTTTAGCTTAACGAACATTCCTAATGTGTAAAACTCCTCAACTAAAGCTAGTTCAACAAGCAATTACGGACATAGTTGTTCACATCCATATGGTTTGAATTACACCCCAATTCCAGAGAGCCAATCTTCAAATCAATCACTCTCCCAATTTGTAATTAAGCGATATCTTTATTCCAGTCAAGAAGATAATCCATTTGATCCAGTGATTTCTTTATTAAAATTCTACCCATCACAATCAAAGTATCCACAAACATATGAGACCGAAACTCTCAGAAAGATCAAGAGCTAAGGATGTTAATAATGGACACTATTTGGTTTTGTTAAGGTTGGATCTTTGTCATCTAATTTATATTTGTGCTACTTGAGTAGATTGTTAATAGTAGACAAAAAACTAAGGATGCAATGTCTCCATTGGGTGTATTCTCTTTCTTAGTAATTAATTGCAAATATTAGTTTAGTGAATTATGTTAATATATATTACCGTACAACATTTTGCCAAAAAAAAAGGGGGGCAATGAATAGGCCATTACCCTTATGTTATGGCCATGACAGCCCTGTTCCTATTACATGCAACCACAACCTAAAATCCTGATTCCCATACTCATTACATCTTGCATGATTAATGACTTCACTATGAATCTTCTGTCTATATGAACCAATGATCAAATGACATTTAATACCCAACGATGATAAATAAATAAACAAATTTAGTAATCAAAGTTCCAGAGATTATTAACGGCTTGAAGAGTGAAATTGGATTTCAAACAGTTTGCACTTTTTCCCCATTTTGCCTAATATAACAATCAATAATATATCCATAAACCTCAGGGGTGACCAAGCTATTAGCAGTTTCATCCATCACATATCAAACAATCCAAAGAAAGCACTTCATAATGCATTAACTTTCTATGAAGAAATCATTCTGGGATTATGTGACATACAAGAAAAAGCACATGCAAATTTAGCCACTGGGTTGAAATACTTCATTGATGTAAAAGCAAAACCAAAAGCATACCAGATTCAATTTCTGGAGTTTCTTTTCCACTCATAGTGGCAGGTAGATCCTCTTGCTTAGGTGCAAAAAGAATAGCTGACTTGCTCTTGTGATTTGAATTCTTTGCACTTCCCTTTAGAATATGCTATCAATTCAATATGAGAATGCAATAAGATGTTAAATTTTCTTGATGCATTGGTCAAACAAAGAAGTCAGGGAAATTCAAATTCAATGACTCAAGAAGCTCAGAATTATTATCCAGATTTGATATGGGATTCGTTACAAATATTTTCGAGTAGTAAAGAGTCTTATATTTATATTATTTAAGTGTCAGGGGGGCAACTTTGCAGTTTCTTTACCCACATGCATTTGGAAGTCCTCATTTCTGTTTTAGAGTCTAGTGTTGGGTACCTATTGGCTGCTAATTTAGTGTGGCATTATTCGTTCAGAGTCCCAAACCTTAAAGGATTAGGACTACTTTTGAAGTCCTTCATTCAATTGAGCATATAAATAATATGATTGTAATGTCTGTAATTCATTTGTTTTTTAAATCAATAAAATTCCAATCATTATGCTCTAATCACGCATAACTGCTGGAATTTTACAGCAAATTTTCTCAACACCAAGAAAGGAGTAGTCTCAAAATTGAAGCCAAAGGATACAAGTACACATGGTAAAAATCATTTTATAATTCGATGGATGTGGTTTATGTCCCATATGTTGCTTCTTCACATTTTGTAACTGAACCAAAGGATTTTATCATTATAAATAAAAAAAATAGATAAGTCATAACAATTTAAAATTGCATCAAGACTCAAAAGAAGAAGACAAAAAATCTGGACCCCAAGCAGTCATGCACAAACTAGACAAGATTTTTTAAGAGTTTCCTTACACTAAATTGAAACTCATAACAACTTGCATAAGAATTGTAGCTGCTTCAAACTTAATCATGGAGATAATTTGCCATTTTAATGTTTAAGACAAGAACTGGACTTCAAAAAAATCAAATTACCCCAAACTAAGTGATGATGTGAAGAAATGCTATGCCTGACTCCTACACTATAATTTCCAAATCATATGGTCATATCAAAGTTGTGTGCTACAAAATTTTGCTCAAAAGATCAACACACCTAATTCTGGAGAATACCTTTTTCTTTTGAGCACCTCCTTTGGTAGCACTCAAAATAAGCTTGTTCTCAGATGCTGACCCAACTTGTTTGCTACCCTTGACAGCAACCAATGAAGCCTGTCACAAATCAGAAATATAATACAGGTGGGGTGGACAAAAGATTAGAAACATATACTACAGTTCTGATAAATATCCTCAAAATAGATGTATTAAATTCAAAATGATATGGTTCGTTCATCTCCCTTGCAATTAATCAATTTATAAGTAGCTTCTCCACCAAACATCACCTTCCCTTGTTCTAAAATGAAATTAGTCAAAAAAGATAAATAAATTCAGTTATAACACCCAAAACATAGCATATCTATTATTGTTCAACACATGCAAAACAATTTCATAAAAACGATGGCATGTAGTAGTGAAAATTTTAAAATTAACCACTGCTTCATACATCTATGAACTTCTCATGGTCTCCATTAGGTTCATCAAAATTCATTAACACAAATAAAACCTATTTCTTTATGTTTGGTTGTACTAATCAGATGTAACGGTGACATTTTATGTTCCAATTTCCATAGCATTAGTGGGCAGTCCTCTTCCCCCACCAAAACAATTAACTCTCTGCCACATTATTATCACTTTATCACCATTACCCCGTTCTCCCTTGACTAGCACACCGATAACTTTCAATTTATCACTGTGAAGCAATTGAATAACAATGTGATGGCCCATAATGACAGAATGGTGTGTCATTTTGTAGAGAGTTGGGAAGAGAATCCATGGTGTTTCCCGTTAGGGAACTTTGAAGGTACATCAATGACCATGGGAAGATCGCCTAGATTTCCTATGTACAATACTAATTTTGGGTGGGACCCCTTGGCAGTTTAGGAGTGGTAGGGCCAACAAGTTTGATAGAAAGATCTAAGTCTTTCCTAGATTGAATCTAATTACGAGTTCGTACAATACGTGTCTAGTTAAAGTTAATAAATTTAATGGTGGATGACAATAGTGTTTATTTTGTTGATTTGGGTAACAACTCTCATCTTTTGACTCCACTCACCTCCGAAAGCCATGGCTAGCACCGTTGGAAATCTCAGTTCCAACCAGCTCAATTCTTGCAATATAAGGTAAGTGATTAAAAAAAAAAAAAAAAAAAAAAAACCTTAACTCAACTCAACTAAGTCTTAATCCCAAGTTCATTGGGATCAACTATATGAATTTAGGAAAAATATAAGACCTCCAATTCATTTTGAATTACTTTTTTCCATGTGAGCTTAGGTCTACCTCTCCTCTTTGTATCTATATCTATTCTAATGTGCTATACTTTTCTAACTACTGCTCTAAAGACCTACCACCCGCATGCTTAAACCACCTCAGTCTCTTTTCCTTCAATTTCTTCACTACCGGGACAGTTCCAACTTTAGTCTCTAATACACTCATTATGAACTCTAACTATACTAATATGATTACACATCTATTTTAGCATTATCATTTCCGCTACACTAATCTTGGAGATTTGTTGAGCTTTTATCGCCTAACATTTACTCCCGAATCATAGCAATCTTATCGCAGTGAAAAAAAAAATTTTTTTTAACTTATGTGAAATCTTGTGATCACACAACACACCGAATGCATCTCTCCTTTTTGTCCATCCCCCTGCTTTAGTCCAATTGGCAATGTCCTTCTTACAACCCTCATATTCTTGCAGGATTGAGCCTAAATATTTGAAGTGTGTTTTGGGGTATAACTACTTCCTCTACAACACTCATATATTCTCCTGACTACTACCACGCTAAACCTACAATGCATATACTCCGTTTTAATTCTACTTATCTTAAAATCATTTGCCTCTAAGGTACTTCTCCAAAATTCTAACTTTCTATTGACTCATGCCTAAATCTCATCTATTAGTATTGTGTCGTCAGCAAACATAATACATCAAGAAATATTCCCTTGTATATCATTTGTCAATTCATCCATGACTAAAGTGAAAAGATAAGGCTTAATGCCAACCTCGATATAGTCCGACTATGATAAGAAAGTTTCTCGTATCTTCTCCAATTGTATGAACACTAGTGAATATCCCATCATACATTCGTATCCCCTCCAAGTGACACATGTTTATGCTCTAAAGCCCACCACAATACACCCCCTGGTACTTTTTCATAAGTTCTCTTTAAATTAATGAACACTATGTGCAAATCTTTCTTCATCTTTATATTTCTTCATTAAGCTTCTGCTAAGAAAGAATGTTTTCATCATGGATCGACTAGGCATAAAATCAAATTGGTTGGCTAAGATACATTTGCAACATCAAATGTAATGTTTCACAACTCTCTCCCACAACTTCATAGTGTGACTCATAACCTCAATTCCTTTATAGTTGAAACAACTTTAAATGTTACCCTTTTTTTTTTTAGGGATTGGGACTAAGATACTTTTTCTCCATTAATTCAACATCTTTTTGGAAATCAAAATCTTGTTAAGCAAACGAGTTAATTAAGATACCCCTTCATTTTCTAAACATTTCCACACCTTAATAGGGATCCCATTAGGATCACATGTTTTGCTTATTTTCATTCTTCTCAAAACTTCTTTAACTTCTAAAAACCTAATTATCTTAGCATAGTCCACATTTTTTTCTATTACCATATAGTCCCACGACCAAATACATAAGTTGCCCTTTGAATTTTTATAATTAGTCATTATGACATTTCACTTTTGATTTTAGTGAATTTAATACTTTAATTTTTATTTCTAGTATATTAAACAAACATCTAACAGATAAAAAAATGTGAGTTTCACATGCCTGTTTCCAAAATTTTTTATTTGGTTAGACTAAAGTATCATTATCTTTTAAGGCTTGTTCAAAGTTTTTTTTTTTTTAAAAAAAAAAAAAAAAACAAAGGCACCACTAACAACTCTGCCATGGGTTTTTGAATTCTCAACAAAATCCATTCAACATACCTTAACTGCAACAATTCTAAATCTTGTTTTCACCAAAAACTCAAAAAAAAAAAACCCATTCAAAAACTCATTCAATCCACATACAAAGAACTCATGCAAAAACCCATTTAAGAGTCCTTATTAAATAATGATGAATTGGAGGAGGCCAGATTGGTCCTTGTCAAAGGTGGACTTGGTCTTTAACTCTTAGATTTTGTGACGTTTGGTTTCCTATTGTTTCTCCACCTGCTGAATCCTTATTGCGTCTTAGGCTTTCAACATGGTAAAATTTATGGAGTTGTGTTTTTAAATCCAAAAATGGTTCAAGACGTGTTGAAAATCCATGGTCTTGTCACTTTCGCCAATCTTGACCATCACCATCATTAGCATTTTTCATTCCAAAAATAAAAACTCAATAAAACAAATCCATTTTCATTCCAAAAAAATAAAAAACTCAATTTCCAAAACCCCCAACTCACAAATTGACAGTTAAAAACCAAAAATGGACTAAAGAAACAAACCTTACCATCGAAGTCATGTAAATGATGGGTAAGATGAATAGGATCAATGGTAGTGCATTTAATACGTATCCCTTTGACCAAGAACTAGAGGAACAACTCCTGCTGCAACACATTGAATAATTTCTAGATCTTGTTGATGGAAAGAAGGCCAAAGATAATGAAATCATATTGAACATGGTTCTCGAATTAGGCATTGCAAGGTTGGGCTAGATCATGCAAAAGCAGCTTGTATTGAGATCTAGTGAATAGTCAATTATGCCTTTAAAGAGCAGCCTATGAGATCGCTCAGGTGGAGGTGGTCGTAGATAGAGGAGGATTAGGTGACGGAGAATATGAGAATGAAGGTGTTCTTTTTTTTTTTTTTTTGAATTTTGATTTTTAAATAGAATAAGGATATTTTAGTCATTTAAACTATGAATGAGATTCACACGTCTTGTAACATGTTATTTACTCGCACCTTCAATTACATCAGCAATTTGTGCTTAATTGGTCATAAATAAAACTAAAATAGTTTAATGGACTAAACATAAACGTATTAAATTGATTAAAATTAAAGGTTAGATATCAAAATGACTAATCGTAAAAAATTTAAGGGGCAACTTATGTATTTGGCCTAGTCCCCATCTATTAGATTTCTATTATAACTTTCATTGAAAAAACCCTTAACATAGCTCTCCAACTTTCTTTAATATTCTCCTCATTCACCAAAATTCTATCACCTGTATCCTTAATAAACTTAACTTGATTTAGATCTCTAGATCTTTTTTCCATTCACCTAGCCAACTTGTAGATATTTTTTTCTCCTTTTGATCATAACTTCTCATAAAACTGTCATACCTTAAATCACTGTCTATCGTCTTCACTTCCTCTTTTGCTATTTTATATTGCTCATAAGTATCCCCATTTTCGTATATAGTTAATGTTTTGTACCATTCTTTTACTCTTTATTGCTTTTTAGAATGTGGGCCCTATCATCTAGCCTCTCCAAGCACATTTCTATCTACCTCTCGAATCTTTTTATTCATGTTTGCCCACATATCATTTGATTCCACATATCAATCCCATGCTCCCATATTGCAACTCATTCCTAAATTATTTATACGTCTCCGCTTTTCGCTCCCACCATGTGATCCTAGTAGAGGCGTTTTGGGATGACCTTCTAGACTGTTACTTGATTTTGACATTCAAGACCAATAATCTATGTTATGCTGTTAACATTGCAATCCTTACAAGGCTCGGTTCGACTTTTATGAAAGAGTCAATTGGCTTTTGTTACGCCTATTTTTAAAGGAAATTAACGATATTCCTTTTTGATAAAGCAAGTATTAGCCAGAATTAGATCATAAGCCATTGCAAAATCAAGAATGATTTTCTCCTCATTTATATTCCCAAAACCACAACCTCTATGTACTTCCTCAAACCACTTCTATCTTGCCCTACATAGTCATTCAAGTCTCCCATCAATGAAGAAATCCTCTTCATTTGGCATGTTTTGCATGACATCATCTATTTCTTTCCAAAATTTTTATTTGCTCACTATTTAGACCAACTTGAGGTCCACATATGGTAACCATATTAATTACCTTATCCTTAAGAATGAACGTAGCTATAACGATCATATCTCCTACTCTCCTCACCAATACCACAAAATCTCTTGATGACCTATCCATAATAAAGCCTAATCCATTTTTGTTTCTCTTTCCCCGTGTTCCACAACTTGTACTAATCATGTTTTTTTACAAGTTATGTTGTGATAAAATCACTTGCTACCTATGAAGAATTGATGCCTAGATGAAGAGAATGGCGCAGTTGATAGATGGTTTTAGTTACAAATTCATAGATTTTGTAGGATTTTGGGTTTTTTGAGTTTCAAATAACTTGTGTTTTCTTTTCTTTTTTTTCTTTTTTTTTTTTTGTAATTTAGAGCTCTGAAGTACACTAGGGGCAAAGGTTTTTAAAATTAGTAAGACTAAGACTTAATATATGCATTGTAGGTTTAGCAAGGATAGTAATAAAGAGAATATGAAAGTGCAATTAAATAGAGTAACTATACCCTAAAACACACATTTTAAATACTGAGGCTCAATCCTTCAAGAAAATGAGGGTAGTGAGGAGGATATTGTCCAACACATTAAAGCGAGATGGATGAAATTGAGAAATGCATAGAGTTTGTTGAAGGAAAATTTTATCGCACTGCGATACGACTTGCTACAATGTATGGAAATGAGTGTTGGGCAATAAAAGCACAACAAGTCTCCAAGATTAATCTAGCGAAGTATGTGTAGTGATACTAGAATAGATAGAATCTGTAATGAATGCATTAGAGATAAAATTGAAATTGCCCCAATAGCAGATAAGTTGAAAGAAGAGAGACTGAAGTTGTTTAGATATGTGAATCATAGACCTTTAGATGCACCAATTAGAAAAGTAGAACACATTAGAGTAGACATAAGTAAGGAGCGAAGGGATAGACCTAAGCTCATATGGAGGAAAGTAATTCAAAATGACTTAGAGGAGTGGAATTTATATAAAGTCGAACCCAATTAACTTAGGGTTAAAGCTTAATTAAGTTGAGTTAGTTTTTTTAAAAAAAATTTACTTGTAATTAAAATATAAAATTTATTTGGTAAGACCCACTTTTGTGCAAATAATAGAATGACACATCAACATGCCATGTAAGCAAACTGAAAACCATTATGTCATTTGGCATGAAAGTGTCAAACATCACATCATGAGACATCAAAACCGCAATCCTAAATTTAAAAAGCATGAAACTATAAGGTATTTTTTTCCAAACTCTTCCCTTTTATACACACATACATAATGTAATATGTGCATTGCACGTGATTATTTATGATATTTATCTCATTAATACTTTTTTCACAAAAATCATATTAATTATTTTAAACAATAAAACATAATAAATTATTTCGACACTTAACGTTATTATACTCTCAAACTTATTGATTTTAATTATTAAAAAGTTAATGCTTTATCTTTGATCAAACTTAATTAAAATACTTGATGATAATATAAAAACATTCAAAACAAGGAATTAGTAATAATATGATATAAGAATAATAAAAAATTGAATCCTGTTTAGAAGAAACTACAAGAGTATAAGAAACTGCAAAAACATAAAACAAATACTTCCAAATGAATAAAGAATATAACTCTATGAGTTAAATATTTTCCTTGCTTGTAATTTTCTACAAATCAATCATTATAAATCTGAATCGCATTACATATTTCTCAATTTCCTATAAGAAAATTTACTATTTTTTCTTGTCTCTTAATGTATATATAATTAAAATAGTCAAATATCAAGAAGAAAATTTTTTTAAAAAAAAATAAAACCTAAACAAACAAAAGAAAAAAAATTAGTTTTACCAATTTTAACATAAGAAATCAAAATTTATAGAATTATAAAAGTGCTAACTGAATAAAGGTAAAAGGAAATTAAAACTTGAGCCACAAGTCCTTTTTCCTCTCCCTTAAATATATAAAATATTGTAACTTCATATGGAAACATTAGTTGGATTAGTAAGTTTGAATGCGATTTTATGTTAATATATAATTGCTTAATCAATGAAGAATTGAAAATTTGATTGAATCTTCAATAAACAAATTATCTAATCAAAATAATGTAAGAATTTAAGATTAACATATAAAACTATAATATTCACTTAAAACACTTAATAGATTTTAGATTTTTAAAATTTAATTTCATTACACTTGAACCATTAATTTCAACTTAGATTAATAATGAAACACTAAATATATGCTACCAAGAACTATTTAAAATAGACTTTTATGAATAAAAAAAATGAATTTTACTTGTAACACGACAGGTGCTTTATGTTAAAATATGGATACCATGACTTCAACTCTTTGAGTGGATAGTGGCATGAAACTAAATAAAAATTAAAATTAGGCTATAAAAAATATTGAGTCCTACTAAAATTAGTATTAGTTTCATGATTAGGAGCTCCTACTCGAGGTACTTTTTTCATCAATTTCAGATCAATATTATTATAATTACAAAATAATGCCTAATTTGACTTTAGAACTAAGATATTTTGGTCTAGTCAAAAGTTTTACTCCCATTTGTGCTTTTATATATTTGGTCTATTCAAAAGTTTTACTCCAATTTGTGTTTTTTTTTATATTTGAGTGATAAATCTTATGACATTAAATTCTCCGACCTCAACCAATAACTCTTTGATTTAATAATGTTAGAGTTGTGAAAGATACAAATTAAAGTCCCAAATAAACCTAAGAAATTTTTTTTCCAATGTTCCAAGCCATATATACTCAAACCAATATAAATGCCCTACAATTTGGTCAATGTGATAGAGCACTCCTAAGATATGGAGAACTTTATTGTCAAAGATGTAATATACACTTAGGCGCAAAGGGGTCATGGAGCCTTGGCACGAGATGCAAGGTGCAAGTGCGCACTTCAGCGACATAAGGCGAGAATTTTATTGTCAAAGATGTAAAACACACTTCGGCGCAAAGGGCTCATGGAGCCTTGGCACGAGGCTCAAGGTGCAAGTGCGCGCTTCAGCGACACAAGGCACACAGTGAAAAAAAACCCCTAAACTTATATATTACTAAAAATATGTAATCTAACCCAACACACAACAAAAAATTAAAATTTATTCTTAAATTAGTCCCCAAGTTATGTGTTTTAATCTAATTCTATGCCTTAACATCATTTAGACAAATGGAATTATTAAGTTGCAGGAAAAAGGCTACTGTAACCATATAAAACAGTGGCAGAGATTGGTGGACTGAAGAATTACCAGCTAACTATTTATCAAGCACCACCTGAAAATTTTTTATTTTAAAGAATATTATAAAGGGAAAGTTTATTTTATAAATAAATTGATAAGAGATTAAAAGAATTCAATGTCCATGAAATTTAAAACCACAAAACTCAAACAATAACAACTATAAATCAAACCCATAACCCTCAAGAAAACCCAGTAACAGACCCCTGAAATAGACTAAAGGAAGCAAGAGAAACAGAAGGGAACCAAAACAGGGAGGAAGAAGATAAATCTCAAGCGCGTGGTTGCCATCAGCAACTGGTGATTGCAGTGTTGTGGTTTGGTCAAATTGCAGCGACTTTCTAGCACAATGACACCAGATTCTAGCAGATCAGGCAACTGCGATTCCAATGGTGGTGGTATTTTTGGGTGAAAGTTGTAGATGGCAGTGGATATTAGAAAAGTGCACCTTTCTTGCGCCTAGCACCAGCAGCAGGCGCTCATCTAAGGCACCAAGGTGAGCGCCTCAGTGACAAGGCTTTGAAGGTGTAGAGAACTATAATATTTCAAAAGGTTAAACCGGTATCAATTAGATAAACCTCAAGTTAAACAAAGGGATGCTGGCCATTGCCAAGTACATTAGAAACAATCAATTTATAAAAACAAAAGAAGAAGGCAATTGTAACAACTTGGTGATATATATATATATATATATAAGAGATAAAATTTTTGAATAGACTAAAACATCCTTAGTTTGAAGGGGTGTGTGTGTGTGTGTGTGTATATATATATATATACACACACACACCTTCAAACTAAGGATGTTTTAGTCTATTCAAAAATTTTATCTCTGTCTGTGCTTATATATATGGGGGTATGTGTGTCACCTTCTCCTTTTATATTGCATTTATCATGTGTGTCGCCTTCTCCTTTTATATTGCATTTGTTGCCCTTTCTCTTATCTTTATGTTTCTGATTAACATAGGTAACTAATAGCATTGACAGACTATAGTATATGCATTCACACCAAAGGGTGACATTATGGCTTGGGAGATGAATCATGTAACAAGTAACATCATGCTTTGGTGCATAGATCTCAATTAACTTATGTTAGTAGTGTAACTTCGAAGTCAAATAATGTTAATGAATTTAAAGCCACCTAAGAGCATGCTCCCACTGCTATGAAGCACCAACACTTCTTAGGGGTTGATGTGTACATGTTGGACATGCTAGGGACGCGTCGAGACACGCCAGAAAACATGTCTTTTTTTGTATTTCTTTAAAGCTAGGGGACACGCCATGGATACAGGATTTAAAAATCTTTAAAATTTGGGATCAGATTTGGAAAAAAAAATCTTTAAAAATAACTCTAAAAATATTGAGTAAAAAAAAATAAACAGAATTTATTAATATTGTGAAAACCCTAGCTGCTTGGCGGTTCTGTTTCTTTCTCTTCCCATCTAATTCTTTCTCTTCTTTGTTTTTTTTTTTTTTTTTTTTGCTTGAATGTTATATTATTGTAGTGTTCCAAGCAGGACCATACATCACATGCAAAGGATAGACATCAACAACAAAGAAACACAATTGCGATTATTTAATTGACACAAACCATGCAATTAGAAGTATACATAACAAAATTTACTGGGTTTTATTGGCTACATGGAAAAGAAATAAACACCATCCAACATACCTGGTTTCCATGCTCAGCAACTCGTTTCTGACGAACAAATTCCATCAAGGGTGTCGTAATAGGAGTTTCTTTTGCAGCACCTGCAGAAATATCAACTCAAACAAACAAATTTTACTTTATGAGATAGAACATAATAAATGTTTTCTTCAGATGGAACAAAAATGTAACACAAGAAAACATATAAACTCATCACATTGTTCTGCTTCTTTTCTTTCCAACTTTGTCTCAGCACTAGGAAGATTCTCCATTGGTTTTGCAATATGTTTGAGGAATTCCAGATAATCAGGATCTAGAAGAGAATTGTTATTAACACACAAATCAACAATTAGCAACATTCTACACTCCATCATATAAAATTCTTACATGATAGATAATAATGGAGAAAAAAGTTAACAATTTCCTTTCTCAATTTGGGGGAAAAAAAAATTGTACCTTTATAAATGGTTCCTTCACGAGTATCCCTGATAGTACAAGGCTTAGGAACACGTTGAGAAGGAGCATATTCGACTATGGCCTTAAACTGAGAACCTTCAATGGTAGCAAAATTTCAAGTTTCACAAACATAGACTGAAATCTCAAATTGAAGAATCAAGTGATCGTCAGAATAGCAAAATGTAATGCATTAATGTCAGAAAATAAAAATTCTATATTCTAAAACTAGGACACTTTGTCGTCATTCTTTTGCAAGAATTAGCCTATGGCATTCAAAATATATGATTTTGAATCACAAAAGAAATTTTCAAGTTAAAACGAAAAACCATTGGCACAATGACGTCCCAGTCGTCATTCAGCAGATACATGTGAAAAATACTGCTGCTTGTTTTATAGGAAAATGTGATTCTATTCCATACCATTAAACTAGGGGACCAATCTGCATTTTATAAACATGGTGAAGCATATTGAGTACCTTTTTCATTCACAAAGACATGGCCATGGAAGAAGTTTGCAAACTCTGCAACATCTTCAGGGCTCTTGAAGTCTATGTAGGCTCGAGAATATCTACGATGCTTCTGACTGCAACAATTTTGTAGGGAAAAAAGAACATAAGAATGAATGAAAATCTTTGACTTAGAAAGACAACACAATAAAATAAATTAATAAATTACAAAGAAAAGTTTCATGTTATGCTGAAACTGAGATCCAAATTTAATACCCTTTCTGGTTAGAAAACCACATGGAGCATGTGATAACATAAACAAAGAATGAAAAGTTTGGTAAATTTACCAAAACTATTTTCATCTCTTTACAGTTATAATTTTTTATTAAAAAAAAAAAAAGAAAAATCAATCCATTATATTATGCCCTCCCTCCATCAATGATGCAAATCGAACTCAACCAATGATCCCTAATAAAATTCATTAGATTAGAAATTATGTTACAAAATACATTCCAAAGCCAATCCAAAACCCATAAAAGAAAACTAGGCATAAAGAAAACGAAAAGAAGGGATAAAAACGAACGGAACCTGGAGGAGGTTCCAGGGCGGAAGCAGAACCAAATGTAGCGATGAGAAAAAAGATGATCGAATAGGGAGAAGAGATGAAACTGGGAGAGAGTAGGAGGCAAATGCCTGATCACTACTTTGGTCCTTTGGGAACCGTCTTTCTTTCTGTTTTTCATTCGTTCAAACCTAGATAGAACCTTTCGTTCCCTCTATTCTTTATTAGTTTTGCTTCAAATGGGACTTTCCCATAATTCATTCATGATTTTAATTAACTTCTTTAATTGGCCGGTGCAATTTAATCATTTAGTTTGTTTTTAACTTTTGTTTTTAATTATCATGTCGTACGCGTACTCTTTTTTTTTTATTTATTTAACAAAGTCTACCTTTGGGTCACATAAAAATATTTTTCAAAAAATATTTTCTACAATTATTTCAATTTAATACATTAAAAAATTGGTTAACTGAAAATATTTTTCTATCAAAAAGAAAAATAAAGTGGTGTTTGATAAAATTGAAAATATAAAAGTTAAATTTTAAGTATTGAATAATTTAAATGTTATAAGTTTTTAATTGTATATATATAAAATTAAAATTAAAAATTAAATCTAATTAATCTTTTTGATAATTATAATTATTGAATAGATATTAAATGACTTTTATTTTTAAAAAGAGTTTGTTGATTTATTAAGGATATATAGGTCATATCAATAAAAATATTTTAATATCATTCACTGAGTTGGTAAATGATATTTTTAAGTTAAAAATTTTGACTTATTATTTTAAAAGAATTCTAATTGAATTGAATTTTTTCAGTAATGAATAAACAAGGTTATCAAATAAGTTTTAAAAAAATAAGTGCTTAAAATTTAATTTTAAGCACTAAATGATATTATCAAAGAACCCTTAAGTCAATTTTCAGGATAATGACTTTCTGTTTTAAAAACATGAAGTCATTTTTCCAACGTTAACAAATTCATCTAAATGAAAATAAATAAGATAAATATATTGACTCCATGAGTTTCACCCTAATACACTATTTAGTCCATCATTTTTTAAAATTATATTACAACATCCCATATTTGTATTTCGTTACACTAAATAGAATTTCAATCCATTTTAAACCTAATTTCTATAAGTCAAGAATAAAAAAAAATCGGGAATTTCAAATTTTCAAAATTGCCCTTTTTTCCTTCTCATTTCATTTTTCCTTTTTCCTGCTCTGCAAAATCTAGAAATACCCACATTCACCTTCTAGAAATCAAATCAAAACCTGCACATTTCTATTTGTAGGCATTCTTTCTTCACCATCAAAGCAAATAAATTAAAATATTGCATTATCTCTTCACCATTAAAATTGATCTCCATCAACACCAACCAGCGTCGTTGAATGTCCTAAATCAACCTTAGAGCGCATCACTTTCATTTTTATAATAGAGGCGCTATATTGAATGTGCTTGCCAATGAAAAAGAACCTTGGTTTGCTTTCATTAGTCTAATTTGGTCATTGCTTCTTTTTTTCTTCTCTATCATGATTTGGGGGAAAAGAGTGCATCGATTAGGGGAGGTCGATGAGGATAAGAGATGAGGGTGTAAAGTAGTTGGTTTTCGAAAATGGGTACACAGACGTAAAGATATGGTTTTTTGAAAATGGCTTTTTTGGGTTTTCAAAGATGGGTTTTTTAAGTTTTGATTTCAGTTGGAGATCTTTTGTTGTTGAAGATGAGCTTTGCTTGATTGTTTTTTGAATTTGATTATTTTTTGATTAGTTGATTTTTATTGTTTTCTAGGTTTTTATTTTGAATTGAGTTCCTTGTACCCTATACAATTGAATTTGAGATTGAAGATGTGAATTTGATTTTGTTTTGGATGAGTTAAATCAATTTGTTACATTTTTCTTTTCTCAATTTTGATGATCGATTATGGTTTTGATGTTGAAAAGATGAATGAATGTGTTTTGATTTCTAAGTTTGTTTCTTAGGCAGTTGAATGACTTTGTGTCCTAGATTTTGGAGACTCATTCTTGGAAACAAAGCTGATTTGTATGTGGAGACTCATTTACCTTATGATTTGGCTTTGTACTTGTTTGTTTATGAATGAGTTTGATTGTTGATTTAATTTCAATTTGATTTTCTAACTTTCAATTGGATTGTCGATCAAATTTGATAATTGATGAGTTAGTTGGTAAAAATTGAGAATGTGAAAGGTCAAATAGATATTTCATATGATTTTATCAAAACATTTAATAGAATGATGTGTTTATCTAACAAAAATAAAATTGAGAGATATTTTAGAATAATTTTTGAAAATGGAGGACTAAATAATGTATTAGGTTAAAACTCAGGGTCAATATATTTAACCCAAAACAAATCACATAAGTACAAGTATTTATTAACACTGGTCATATTTGAATACTGATCCCTTCACTAATCATCGTCACTCGATGGTGGTCGTTAATGATAGGTGAAATCCATAAAAAAAAAATAATTTTTAATATATTTTACTTATATTGAATAATAAATAGTATAAGTATAAAATATTTATAGTCCAAATCTTATTATAATCTTGTAAATAAAAAAAATCAATATTTTTATAGTGTATTCTAAATATCAGAAAATATGTTATTCATAAAATATTTCTCAAATAAGTTATTTTTCATAAAACAAACGAAGTCAAAGTATCAAATTTAAATCTTTTTTCTTCAAATAAAAAATATTTTATTCATTATGTGTGCATCTTTCAAACACTTTAGTTCAAAAAAAAATTTAGATTTTATTATTATTTATACATTTTTCAAAATCTTCAGTTTAAATTTCTTTTAGAGAATAAAAAATATAAATCGTCTAAATTAGAGTAGATAATGCGCAGATTTGATTTGATATTTTTTTGTTATTTTGTTTAAAAAATTTAGAATATATTTATATATTTTTAATTCTACACAATTTTATATTTTATTATTAATTTTAAAATATTATTAATTAATAATTGTATTAATTGATTATTGATTATTTAAATTCATTAATATAATGTTAATATTTTAATATTGAATTTTATTTTAAATACATTTGTTTTTAATAATAAATTTCAAATGATGAAAAATAGAAATGATAATTAATACAAAAAATTAATGAAAAATTTCAAATAATGTATAATTGTCTTAAACTCTTTCTAGATCTTTTCTATACAAAAATAATATCTACATCCATTATATTTATGAAAAGAAAGATTTGACTTATTAATTATTTAAATAATAAATTTATTATGTATCTTATTACAAAAGTAAGATCTATAATTGATATATTTATGAAATAAAAGATATATTTTATTAATTATTTAAATAATCAAAACTTTTAACATATTGAAGACAATTAATCATTTTTCTCTTATAAATAAAAATAATTATTAAAGAAATTAATATTAGTAATTATGAATATTTAATTAATAAAAGATTAATTAAAATGATATAACTCAATTAAAAATTGTAAAAGTGATTTAAAACTTAAAATTTTATAAAAAAACATAACAAATATAAATTTTTTTTTTAGGAAAACAAATATAAATGTTTTAGAGAGTGTGTCATATATTATTTTATGGTTAAAGATTCATAAATGCTTTAGCTTTATATATATATATATATATATATCGTACAATTTGTTTATGAGATTGTAAGAGATATCTATAACTCGAATAGATAAAAATTATAATTAGATAGAGAGAAATTTATATATTTTATTGTTGAAATAGTTTCTTAAACCATAGAATT
>CATIWR010050538.1:0-28065 GCA_949677035.1 Omphalea diandra | reverse complement strand
AAATGATACGAACAAGGTTGGATTAGATTCCTTACCCGTATGCTTGAGAATAGTTGCTCAGATCTATCAAAACAAGTATTGGAGTTTTGATCTTCAAATCCCAACTAGACCTCTAGAAAACTTGTTTCTAGCAACCTAAGTTATAAAGATGCAAACAGTTTTCTAGAAACAAGTTTTCTAGAATCTTTGTAACTTAGGTTGCTAGAAACAAGTTTTCTAGAGGTCTAGTTGGGATTTGAAGATCAAAACTCCAATACGTGTTTTGATAGATCTGGGCAACTATTCTCAAGCATACGGGTAAGAAATCTAATCCAACCTTGTTCGTATCATATCTCCAACTTTTTATCAACCTTATCGGTAGATATGTTGGGAAAATTGTGCTTTAATATATCAATGCATAAGCTTCATAAAATTATAACAATATAATATTAGTATAGCATTATTTACTCATTTACAAAATAAAGAACTGGATTGGTATTATAACTTACTCGATATATTTTGTTACTTCATCATAATTAAAAAGAATATATGTTTGAGCTACATGATATTCGTCATCAATTAACATTCTGCTTTTAGGTTTACCAAATGGTATACCTAGATGAGTGAATATTGACAAATTTTCTAGAATATTGCATATTTCACAATGTCCATCATCATTATTTTGAGGTACTCTTTTGTTCTTTCTATACACATGAAGTTTGAAATAATATGAGCAAAATGATGAGGCTTCTTCAAATAAGTATGCATTAACTTTCAACCCGGGTTTTATTCTTGACATTATTCTTTAAATGACGAAGAAATCTATGATATAAACATGTTGTTAGATTAAAAATGAATGGATTGAAATTGAAATGAAATGTACAATGGACACAATGAAATGAAATGTACATCTCAAAAGGATATATCCATCTATACTGCATAGGCTTCCTAGCTTTGCTTCATATGTCAAGTTTACAACTAATGTTCCATTAGATCAAAGAAACTTGAAGGGGAAATCTATTCCAACTTACACAAAATCAAAGAATGTTAATTTTCGAACGTGCCTTATCTTCCTTATTATTTTGTGGTGTTCTAAGTTCTTTCAAAAACATACTCAACTCTGTGAGTGGTTTCCACACGTATGAAAACGACAATTCTCAAAAAGCAATAGGGAGTAATCGCTACATAAACACATGACAATCATGGGTTTTCATATTGAATGACTTTAGCTTGCACATATTGCGCATCATGCCATATTGGATACATACCCATCTGAAAATCAAATATTCTTGAACCATTCATATAAGACTTGTTTACATTGCTTATCCAGTATATATTTTGCCTTCGGTTATTTCCCTATTGCATTATCCAAATGTAAATCCAGATAACGATAGAATAACTTCAAATCTTCTCTAGATTTGACATTATCTTTAGATTTTCCTTCTATATTCATCATCATATTAAAAATATTCTCAAACACATTCTTTTCAATGTGCATGACATCTAAATTATGTCTTACCAAATTGGTACTCTAATAAGGTAATCCCATAATATACTCTGTTTCTTCTAACCACATCTTATTTATTTTGATATTTGAGCATTAACCTCTTCGAACCCAACTTTAATTATTATCATCAAATGTAGTATAGTGATTTCCTCTAGTACCTCCGTTCTTGAATTTATAGGTGAAGACAAATCTTCCACTATTCGATTATTTAGAAATGCAGTTTTGTTCCATCTAAACTGATGATCAAGCGATAAAAATTTACTGGTATTATCAAACCATGATTGCTTAGAAGCGTGAAGACATCAGTACGTTTCACATAATATGGACAAACAAGTCTACCTTGAGTACTCCAATCAAACAACATACCATAAGCTAAAAAATCACTAACAGTCCATAGCAAAATAGCTCACAACTAGAAATTCCATGTTGTGGAAATATCATATGTTTCCACTATAATTTTTCATAACTTTTTCAATTCAACAATCATGGGCTACATAAATACGTTCAACTTCTATTTTAGATTGTTACATCTTCGAACCAAAATAGAAATAAACATATATTCCCCATCACAAACATTTAAAGAGATAAATTATAGGGTGTTACAATAATTGGACATCATGAATATTGTTGTCCATATTGTTCAAATGGTTAAAACACATTAGTGCATAATCCCAGATGAACATTGCAGATTTTAGATGCTAAATGTGGATTCATTTGATTAAAATACTTCCATACTGGAGAATTTGAATAATATTCCATCACAGCTTCCTCTTACTCATGCTTAACATGTCATCACATATACTTGGTAGTTGTTTCAGAAGCATATAACCTTTACCGTCTCAGCATCAAATAAAAGTAATATATCTTCTTATATGGAACTTTTTTTTATATACTTTATCCTCGAGGCATGCATTTAAATCTAGGAAAATCATAGAACTTACATGTCATCTAGTAACTATTATCACCCTAATATAACATGTAATTATTCCTACAATGGTGAATCTTCTCAATTGGAAGACCTAAACCTTGTATCAACTTCATGGTGCTATAAAAAATATCAACTATCGTATGATCCTCAAGCAACAACTCATTGGACCATTGTAAAATATTGTTGTAATACCTTATAGATAAATGGTACTCAGATTTGATATTCATTAGTTGTCCAATTGAGGATAACATGGAGTTTTTTTGCAACCAAGCCACAAATCTTCATTAGTTGCATCAAACATATCATACAACTTCTGAGATATCATATTTGGGACTTCACTTATTCTACGCCAATCAAACTCTAGGCCAACAACATCCATTGCCATATTATGGAATGCACTAGGTTATGGTTCATCGTGATATACATTATCGGCTAGAAGCTTAGGTTTAGTAGTAGTTGATGTTCTAGATCTATACACTTAACCATGCAAATACGATTCATAATAGCTAATAACAAAATCCCTTTGCATAATATGTAACATTATTGTATTGGGATCCAACTGTGATTCTAACACTTCTTATGATTATACATAAATCTAATCTTAAGTCCATCCATAAATTTAGGTTGAGAAATCATAAATTGAATTAAATGGTTCACACCTTCTAAGAATTTTACCTATAATAAACCATTGTTAAAGCCTATAATACATCAAATTCCTATTTGAACTTATCATTAAGTTTTGAAAATTGTGAAATAACAATGCAATTAAACATACATATATTATTTTCATTTTGAACTCTTTTTATGATATTTTTCGTTGTTTCAAATCTAATACTATCTCTTTAACTCTCTATCCCTATAAGGTAAAAAGCTAACTCATTTAAAAATTCATTGTCATATAACTGATTATTGTAACAATATAGTTCACACTCCTGTTGAAATTTCAGCAATATCTCACTACAGGTCTCTTAGTGTACCAAAATGAAAAATGTTTTCTAAAATTTATCACTATGCACGAAGAAAACATGTAAGAGATAATTAATCAAAATTCACAGGAACATAATGAACTATATTGTGTACAACAAATTATATTATGCAAAGAAATTTTCAAATTGTCCACATTGAACAATTTGATGTGATCTCATCATCCAATGAGAATCACACTGAACGAATATTTAAGTTTATGCTTATATGTTGTTCTATAAACTTTATAGAAAATTTGACAAAATTTCCTATAAATTGCATATTCATTTGGTAGTATCCATTTAATCAAAATAAAAACTAAATTCAAAATAACCATTAAATTCAAATAAGTAAGAATTCGACATTAAGTTCAAAATAAACATTATAGAATATTCATAAATTTTATGACACCTTTAGAATTTTAGGAAAGTTTTATGGCCTGATGTCAATTTTTTTTTTTTTGAAATCTTTGGAATTTATTTAAATTTATATGAAATATTATTAATATAAATTTTTTGATATTTTTGAACTTTTTATTATCATATTATTACTTTTTAAATATTTTATGAAATTAATTATACTATAAATCTTAAGGCAATTCAAGGTAAGTAAAAATTTTGTCTATTTTATGTCATTAATTATATTATAAAATTTTAAGCAATTCAAATCAATATATTTTTTAAGTATTTTATAGCATTCGTCATTATTTTGTAATTCTTAAGACAATAATTGTTTATAATTTACGTAAAATTTTCAATTTTTTTGCCAATTTCGGATAGCTAAATTTTTTTTGTACATGTTATGTCATTAATTATATTATCATTTTTAAGCTATTTAAGTCAATATAATTTTTGAGTATTTTATGGCATTCATCATTAATTTGTAATTTTTGGGGCAATAGTTTTTTTTATAATTTATGTAACATTCTCATTTTTATTGGGCAATTTTGGATAAATAAATTTTTTTGTATATCTTATGTAATTAATTATATTATAAATTTTAAACAATTCAAGTCATATAAATTTTGGGTATTCACATTTTTATTTTTTTGTTTCTCAATTTAGGAAAGTTACCATTTTTGGATATTTTATGCTTTAAATTTATAGGCATTTTAAGTTAATTTATATTTTTTTTTGGCATTTATTGAAAATTTTATGAAATCTTATTATATTTTTTAAAAAAGCTTTGAAATTTGTGATTTTTTTTACTATTATTAAATCTTATGGAGACTTTATTAATTCATAAAATTTAAATTTCATTAATACAAAAATACATACATAGAAATATTTCTTAATATATAAATATTTTTTAACATACAAATTACTAAACCTACAATATTTTATAATAACATTCAAATATAAACTTATTAAAGTACTAAATTTAATAAATTTATACTTTAAATTTAATAAATTTATACTTAAATTACTTAATTTATTAAATAACTAAAATTAATAAATTTATAAATTTTACACTAAATTTCTATTAAATTTATACCATAAATTATAAAATTTACCAAAATTACTTTAAATTTTACTAAATTTGCACCAAATTCACAAACCTTATTAAATTTATAAAATTTCCAAAATTCTCTACATAACACTTAATTTACAAAATTCTTTACAAAATTAATAAAATTATATAAAATAACAAAATTAATTGAAATAACTATGAATTTATTACATTAATTCACAAAAATATTACAATGTTACTAAATTTACAATAAATTTACACAATTTACAATAAATGTACAATAAATTGTGTATACATAATTTATAAAATCTATACTAAATGTATACATTTAAATAATTTTACACTCAATTACATGAATTCCAAATTTTACACTAAATTTATATAATAAATTAGAAAATTTACAAAATACACTCTAAGTTTTGCATAAATTTACAAACTTCACAAAATTTAAAAAATTAACAAATTTTCTACATAAAACTGAATTTACATAGTTCAATACAAAATTCTCTAAATAACACTAAATTTATTACAAAATATAATAAAATTCAGAAAATATTACAAAATTAATAAATTTACACTAAATTTTGTAACAAATTTTATTAAAACTATAACAAAATTAATACAAATTAACAAAATTTATAAATTCGTATAATATACATAAACACACTAACAAAATTAACAAAAATATACACAAATTACAAAATTTAACCAAAAAAATTATATAAATTTCTAATTATAGAATTAACAATAATTAACACAAATTCTGTAAAAATTATCAAATTACACAATTTTTTTTAACAAAAATTCTCAATCACACAATTTCCCACCATCAATTTTACAATATAAATTTCAGAATTAATAAAATTTAAGAAAATGCAAAAATTCTCAATTATAGAATTTCAACCCATCAATTTTACTTTATATATTTCCCAAAATTAATAAAAATTCACAAAAATAATTCACAATTTCACATAATCAAATTTTCATAATTAACAAAATTAAAACAATAATTCACAAATTTTCTAGTTACAAAATTCATATATATTCACAAAATTTCCAATTAATAAAAAAATTTCCAATTACAAAATTAATATAAATTCACAAAAATTTTCAATTAACAACAATGAATATATTTGCATAAATCACATAAATTAACAAAAATTTGTCATTTAACACACCTGAGTTTGGTGGCGGCACTGATGGCTTCCTCCTTAGGTGGCGGCACCTACGGCAGTGGCAAAATACTTTCACACACACAGAGCAGTAGTTGTAGATGATAGTGAGGCAACTAAGAACAAAGGCTGCGGCAGCAATCGTTTCTTGTCAGGTGATGTGGTGGAGAGAGAGAGAGAGAGAGAGCTCGGGGGAAGAGGAAGGAAGAAAGGAAGAAGAAGAAAGAAGGAGCATTTGTCGATCTATATTTTACATTTACTGATGGATACTGCCACGTTAGATTAATGACTCCATTAGTAAATTTTATTTATAAAATTACCGACGGATCACCGATGGACTACTAGGTATGCGAATTCTTGCGTGACTTTTCGCTTACCATTGTTGGTAATCTTTGGCGCCAAAATTTTGCGCAAATATTTATCGATAGATTTTCTTTGCCGGTAAATACATACAAATATCTGTTTACATTTTATCCCTAAAATTATTATTATAGTGCCTAACATAATTCGTCATTGATTTGTCAAAATTTGTGGACGGATTTGTATCTATCGACAAATTATGTTGATATTTTTTGCTTTTCTTACAATGAAAAAAAAGAAAAATCAAAACTAAGCTAGTATGGATTAGCCTAGAATGGCCCAACATTTTTGTATGCAGGTCGTACGTTCGCATATGGAACTTTTGATTCAAATTAAAGATTTGAACTCCTACAATCATGAGACTGAGCCTCTCAAATTACTCTTGTTATTGTATAATTGAGAGTCTCGATATATACCTTTTAGCTTCTTGATTTTTTCAATATAGAATAAGACTATTTTTTAATTTTACTTTCCTTAGCAATAGCTCACTTTGAATTTTAAATTTTTATTTTTCCATTCATAATTTTTTAGTATATGAATATATCAATTTATAATTCTCATATAGGACTGAATTCAGTTCAAAGTCCCACAATTAAATAGTGAAACACACTCAAAATGAAACCTCAAAATGGCTACCTGTAAATATTACATGTCAATTTTCCAATAGAAGTAATTTTATTTATGAATATCAATTATAAGGCTATAAATAAAGTGTATGTGTGTGTGTATATATATATATATATAATTTATAATAAATTCTATTGATAAAAAATATGTTAATTCTAATTTGAAAAGTAATGATTTTTATTTGTAAAAATATAGTCATATTATTTTTCGTTATTTTCATAAAAAATAATAATCTATTTCAATATCCAAGATAAAATTAATTAGTGTAAGCCCTCATATTTTTTTCATAATTTACTTAATCATTCTTTAATTTTTAAATGGTGTAAAATTACCTTTTTATTTCGTTCAATAACTAAGTACCTAATTGTATAAAATTGCTTTAAGCCTTTTTAATGATTTGTTAGTGTAACCAAGAAAAAAAAAAAAGAGAGGTATTTTATATAATTTTAAAAAATAAATAATAGCAAAAACACAAGGGATTCATAATAAGTGAGCAAAGATGGAGCCCATCACAGTATAACCTGTCTCTGGGGTTGGGTTGTGTCATATACATGTAATTTAGTTGCTAATCATCCATACTTCATGCTGACATTATCATCACAAACTACAAGTTCGCTGGAAGTCTACAAATCCGAGTACCTGCATTCTAATACATTCTATTCTAACATTAGATGCCAGGAAAAAGAAAAAAGATTATTTTATTTTTATAAAATTAAATATTTTAATAATTTAAATCAGGTTCAATTTGGATTATTTTGACTCAATTTAGAGTTCGATCAACAGATAGAGCTGAATTAAATTCAAATATTACTCTAATTTTGAGTAAATTCAGATTTCTTTCATTTTCAAATTGTATTGGATCTTATTGAATTTTTTCAAATAAATTTAAATCAAAATTGTGGATCACATAAAAAACAATTTTTTTCTAAACTTTACCCACAGAGAATCAATTAGTGCACAAACGTTAAATTGAAGTTTAAACGGATCTGTTTAGTGTTTAACGATAGATTTTTTTTCTTAGTACTGACTAAAATGATAGAATAGATTAAAGGTTATGTTTAAGGAGAAAATATATTTCTTTCAATACTTTTCATATCAATGACTTGTTAGGGAGTTATTATTCGTTTGAAAAAGTATTTGTTCCAATTATTTCAGAAGAAAATTATCACGTTTTTGGTTTTTTAAAAAGATGAAATCAATTAATTGTGTTAAGCCAAGTGGGCATGTTGTTGGTAGAAAAGTAGGATTTTGAGCTTCAGATTTTCACCTTTACTTTTATGTTCTTTTACAATTTTTTTTTTCTTTTGGGCTAAGCAATTAGGCATTTAAATGATAAAAGATTGTAAAATAACAATCCCAAAAAACGAAAACAAAAAATTGAATTGTAATTTAATGCTCATATAATGAATGAATTATAATTTTTATTTATTATTGATAATTTTATTATCTTATTATCATGAATGAGAGAAATCTTTTTCATCTAATTGTCCATTTATTATTTGAATTGAGCTATCAATTTTTTATATGTCCTGAAATATGTCTTAAATTTTAAAGTAAATGAAATTGGAAATAATTTGACTCAATTTATAAGTCAACTCAAATTGATTTAATTCTAACTTAACTTATAAGTTAACTAATTAATTCAATTTAAATTATTAAAATACTTAAAATTTATTCAAAATTTTAAATAATATATTTTTATTTTTAAAAAATTAAAATTATGAAATATTTAATCTAAAATTCTAAAAATAACTTGAATTTCTTTGTATATATTAGCATGATAATCTAATACGAAATATTTCAATCTAAACTCATCTTAAAAAATATAATTCAAATTGACTCACTCAAAAATGACTTAACCCAAGCACACTCGTTTGTTACCTCTAATTTCAAGAAACCTCTAAAAATAGTGTTCGACTTATTTTTTGAAAAAAAAATTACTTTTTTTATAAACCATGATTTGAGTAAAGCTAAACATTTAACTGTTTCTAATTATGATTTATGAAGCTCTAAGTGCTATAAAAAGTTAGCTTTTTTTATTAACCGTGATTTGAGTAAAGCTAAAAATTTAACTGTTTCTAATTATGATTTATGAGGCTCTAAATGCTATAAAAAGTTAGCTTTTTTTTTTTTTTATAAACCGTGATTTGAGTAAATCTGAAAAATTAACTGTTTCTAATTATGATTTATGAAGCTCTAAATGCTATAACAAGTTAGCCTTTTTTACAAACCGTGATTTGAGTAAAGCTAAAAATTTAACTGTTTCTAATTATGATTTATGAAGCTCTAAATGCTATAAAAAGTTAGTTAAATGCAGTATTAAAAGTTGTTTCACCAATTTCTCAAAATGAAAAAAAAAAAAAAAGGTTGTTTCACAAAAATCCACACACTATCAGGAACTACTTTCCACAATCAAGGTAACATCTCACTTCACCATTGTCCGTCAGAGAAATTTTCGGCACTCGATGCGCCAATTGGCCTTTGCATGTTGAAAGATATCAATGCCATAGCATTTGAATCAGCAATGCAGTCCCCATAAAGCATAAATTTCAAACACATAAAAATTATTATGCATTAATGCTAGAAATAGTAATTTTGACTTGACTCAAACATTTGATGTGAATTTATTTTTAAAAAAATCAACTTAAGTCTAAATAATATTTTTAAAATAGGATCAATTAGAAAATTGATCGACTAATTGATTCACGGTTTAATTGATTTGATTAGTTCGATTAGTTCAGTTTAATTGATTTAATAATAAATAAAATTTAAAATATTATTAAAATAGCTTCAAAAATTCTAAAAGAAATATGAAAAAATATATATAAAAAAATAAAAAATAAAAAAATAATGCTAAAAACCAGTTTATGTCAAACTAAAACTGAACATAGATGTAATTTCTGATTTTATTAGTCCAACTGATTAGTTCGATTCGATTTTTAAAACATTGATTCAAAATGAAAAAATATCTGAAAATGATCCAATTTGAAATTAATTTGACTTGACATGTTGATCCATCCAAATTGATCTAACTTAAATTTCATCTAAAATGATTTAAATTTGATCTAATTTAAATTATTAAAAATATTTTAAAATTAGAAATGGTATTTTTATTAAAAAATAAAAAATTATGACTAACTTTATTAAAAATTTGAAAAGAATTTAAATTTCAATTTTATACTTTGATGAGATGACATCACTCGATCTTTTTGGAATATGAAAGGACTATACTCAATCCAATTCGTTTACTATCTCTACTCTATATCATATTTGTTGTGATTATAAAAACATACAAACATCAAAGAAATAAAACAATCAAATAATAATAATAATATGATGATGATAATGATACACATGATTCACCCATTTAATATGTTATGACGGTGATTCCATTCACTATATTATTAATATCTATTGCAGTAAATCTAAATCACTCTCAAATTTATTAATTTCTTACAGACAAAAGAATATATTTTGTTGGCCCCAGGCACCAAGAAGGGGGAGTTGAATTGATGTATAAAAAAAAATTAGGAGCAAGGGATAGATAAGAGTAGAAAAATGAGACACGATTTATAGTGGTTCGGGTATAATCGACCTATGTCCACTCCCTAATTTTCTGCAATTGGGTGTTTCACTAAATTTAAATGGTGTTTCTAAGCTCACACCTAACTTTTACACTTGTGATTTCAAGGCTCACACAACAACCTTTACACTATGTGTTTTTAAAGCTCACACAACAACCTCTCATTAGTGTTTTTACAGGCTCACACTACAACCTTTACACTTGGTATTTAATGCTCACACCTAACACTTACAATCTCATAAAGAAGAGAAGAAAATGAGTAGCAAAAGATTGAGAGCTTTAACACAAGTAATGAATTCTTTATCTATCTTATTTCTCACTGTTTGGTGGAGTATTTATACCTCATACCAACCAAAGAGATGTTAGACTGTAAAGCTCAACAAATTTTCAAGACATGCTAGACAGATTTTGCATTAATTGCATGTCAGGTCGGAGTCGTGGTCGCTACTGGTTAATTGCAGTCGTGAAATCCAAATTTCCATACGCGAGGTAAAAAATTGCGGTGGAAAAATCTGTTTGTCTTTAATGGCTAGTCTACATGGCAGCTTCTTATTGGTCCATCAGGAAAATATAATCGTTGTGTTCTAACTGCCCGCAAAAGTCACGGTCGCTATTCTTCATTGTACAGGACAGGACTAAGAATGCAAATCCTTCTATTGAAAGACAATCTTCTTCTTTTGGAATCGCGGTTATTATCCAAAAAGTTGCTCTCACGATTTTTGTTCTCCAACAGATATTTGAGACACTTGGCATGCTATGATTGTGGACTGACTTCCCTTTTTAATCACTTTGAAAGTCGTGGTCGCGACTGAGGCGTGACACACACTTCGAATTCGTCAATGACTTTAGCACTCCCATCTTTGGATGAATCGCTACAATAAAGATGCTCGTGAATCCTTCTGGCCGAGTTTCACCCTTTCCTTGAACTAGGTCACGGTCGCGAATTATAGACCACTGACCGTGAATTTGGATGAACTTTGCCTACTTGAGGATTATGCAATCCTTCCAACTTCCAATGGAAATCTAACTCAATTTCTGCAAAACAACACTTTGTTGAAATATTAGATATGATCAATCTCCTTTGTCAAGATCAAAAGAGGTCCAAGACTTAAGATTACCCATCCTAGTCCAACATATTTTTATAAATAATTACTTCTTGTAATTTTGATAACATATGATGCACTTTGACTCGTATATTATGGTAACACACAACTATAAATCGTCCATATTACTTATAGAAAATAGAATAATTTGTCATTCTCATTTTATTCATTAAGCATAACTAAACTAATTATATATATATATATATATATATATATACACACACACACACCTTTAACTCTATATTGGATAAAGTCTTAACCTTGAATATGATTTTTTTTTTAATATCAGAAAGTAACTTTTTATTGCAAAGAAAAAGATATACCAACTGAAAGAATGCAAGTAATTGTGCAAGAGGGTTGAATATCCAATGATTGGAAACATATTTTGAGATACTTTTACTATTTATTCTATACAATTATTTGTTATTCTTCCAATATGCAAAATATATAAATTATCATAAGAGGATACAAGAATCCTGATATTAACTACAATGGCTTGAATCCGAAATAGGGTAGGTAATAACAATTATTGTCTTAATTGTGATCCAAGAGTGAAATTCAAAAATAATATTCCTCAATCTTTGTTGAAAACACATTTTGTATAGCTCATCTAGGTGCTTTAGCTTTGCAACAAGAGGCACTGACAAAGGATACATTTAGATATGAATCTCTTACGACATGTTTGGTACATGGGATTGCTTAACTAAGCCATTGTATTAGTAAATAATACTATGTTTGATACATATGATATAGGTTGAGCTTAATAATCCCAAAATGCGTAGTTAATTCATGAAATCAGTGTTATTTAAAATCTAACCCCATGTCTTCAGTAATCCATCTCTAGTGGGATTATTAATTCCATAATTCATAAATTTTAATTCCTAAAATAACCTTAACTTTTTACCTCATTTCTCAAAATGGCCTAAAGTTTTCAATTTATTCTTTAATTGCCTGTATTTATAGTACACAAAAATAAATCATATGATAATAGGTAACATAAAAAAGATAATATAATTAATTAATAGCTGAGAACAAAAATAGTGATTCAAGCCAATGATTAATGCAGACTGGATGAAAAAGATGGAAAAAAATTTTTTTTGAGATAAAGAAAGAATTTTAAAAACATAATTTTATATGTAGCGTAAAGTTAAGTAATTTGTTTATTTTAATAATTTATCTCTTTGGTTAAACTATCTTACTAAATATAGGAATATAAAAATAGGATTAACTAATACTGTAGATTAAAATGGTTGCACCAGATAAGGTATAATATAAGTAATAATAGACTAAGTCTAGGATTAAGAGTAATCCTAAGAATTATAAATTCGTGAACCAAATAGACTATTACATCATTAAATGAAAGCCCTATAACTCTTACCAAAGTATTTTTATTTTTAAGGTTAGTTACCTAAAAAAATTCTGACTCAATTAATAACTCTATAATAGAAATCTATATTCTATAGAAACTAATTCTGAAATCAGTTAAGGAGATTTTTTTTCACATAAATTAGAAAAAGGGTAATCTTCGATCCCATTTGAAATTTGAGTTAAATCTTAATAAATTTCTATCTTGATTAAACAACTTTAATTTATACATTACTAAACTCTTGAATGCCTTTAATTATCAATCTTTAATTTTTGTATTTGAACTCTAATTTTTAATTTCATCTTGGGTGTAATTTACTTTTTTTTAATAAATTAATCTTTATATTATTAATTTATATGATCTTTCATCAAAAGCTTAATCTCAATATCAACTTTCCACAAAATCTTTATCCTTATGTATATTATTGTGCATATGATATTCATATGGTACCAATTTCACTCTTAACTAAACTCATTAAGATTATCTCCAAATCTTTGATATTATTTATTATGCATTTATGTCATATTTGTTGTGACCGCAAAAGTGTGTAAACCATAAAAAAAACAATCAAATAAAATATTAATTTATTTCATTAACACTCTCAATAGGCCTATGTCTATAACGCTAATAATGCTATTTATAATCAATAAACTCAAAACCATTCTCCAAACCATCAATCTATTATACTAAAAAATATATGTTCTTACAAATGGCTTTTACTATAGTCCAAATAGCAAAAATTTAGCATTAATATTGAATTTTTATATTATTTATATATTTTTATACAAATATGTAAAATTTATTTATGAAAATTGCAAAAATGAGTTAATACAAAAATATTGTTTTGAGTTACATTTTAAATATTATAAGTACATCTTATATTCACTAGTCATAACAATTAATGTTCAAATTAAACAAATAGTATTTAAACCAAAAATCTAAATTTGACTTACATTTATAATTACTATTTAGTATGATTACTAAATGTTTACTATTCAAAACTATAGTTTTATCCCTCACAAATAACATAACACAAACTTGATAACATATAATGCACTTCAATTTATGTATTACAATATTATATAACTATAACATAATTCATACTAATAGCAAAAAGAATATATTATCACTATCATTCTCATCCATCAGACATAACTAGACTATTTACTATTTTAATATTCATGACCCAATGGTATACTACCCTAAATCCACTGATGGGTAAAGCCCTAGCTTTGAGAAGAGCCCCTAATATTAGTTGGTATAAGCTAAATAACTCTTTCTAAAATACTCATAGTTATAGAGTTAGTCACATTCAATTCTATCCAAATACAAATCCAAACTCAATTAGGGGTAAATTGCACCCGAGTTCACATAACTTTGGGGTCAATTCTATTGTGGCCTCTTATTAAAAAATTTCATTATTATAATATTATAACTATGTAATTTATATTATTGTAGTTAGTAGCTCTAACTCCTGGCCAATTAACACAAACTCGGTGATGATGTGGCTAAATGATGCTGACTCATTTAGTTGAACCCACTCTAGACTTTAATACATTGAAAAGACTAAAACACCCCTTTATGTAAATTACCTTTTTTGCCCCTCCTCTCTCAATTGTTAACCCATGTCAAATAAAGAAGTTAACTTTCATTTAATTGAAGTTAACTTCTTTTACCATCTTTGAAATAAATGCCCTAAATTCCTAAATAAAAAACGTAGTTGAAACTTTAAATTCCAAAATTAGAAAACGAAGCTTAATCCTCATCCCAAAAATTATGTGACATGGATTCCTATATGCAATTGTGGGCATGATTCAAAGTTGAAGATGTCGAGGATGACTCTGAATTCAAGGAGGAGCTTTTTTTGTTGTAAAAATTAAGGGCTAAGTGATTATTATGAGTAATTATTGAAATTGTAAAAATTTGATATGATTTACACTTTCTTCTACAAAAGGGGCTTGGGATGTACTGTACATACTTCAAATGATCTGATATTTGGCTAGCAGAGGAAGCTTTGATGAATGATAAAGCTAAAGAGACATTAATGATGCTGATAAAGAGGGTTCACACTCATGAAGACCTAGAGATAGAGCTTGAAGCTGCTGGCAGATAGGAGCTTGAGGGAGGTGAAGTTGAAACAAGTGTTGAGGAGGTCTGTTTTGATGATGAAAAGGGAAATTTAGGAGAAAAAAAGGAAGGGTTGTTGGGTTTGTTTTGTGATAATAGTTTTTTTATATGGGGAAGATTTTGGAAATTATGATGATTAACTAGATTTAGGGAGATGAGAAATAAGATATAAAATTGAACGTGTTTGTATGGGCTTCATGTTTTGTATTTGTCTGTATGTGATGCAGGGGATGTTAGGATTTGTAAGAATTAATTTTGTATAATGAAAAGTATAATTATGATGAATATTATTAGTTATTTTTATTTTGTTATTATTAATCAGTTAATGTGCAGATTATAATTATAATTATAATTTTTATTGAATTGATAACAGATTAATAATTATTATGTTAGTTGAATGTTAATAGATTAATAAGGCTAACTTTAACTTATTATGTTAGAATGGTAGCTGAACGTTAGGTGTGGATTAATAATAATAATAATAATAATAACAACAACAACAACAACAACAACAATAACAACAATGTTAGGTAAAGGTTAGTTAAATGTTTGAAAGGTAGAGTGTTAGATAAATGATGATGATGATAATAACAACAACAACAAACTAAGCATAAAAGGACAAATAGAAGCCATAATTTAACATCAATATTTTCTATTCCATATAATTTGAAACCTGGTCCACAATGATGTAAGCCATTACATAACAAAACAATATATCAATATATCATTATCATTGAACCTTATCTGTCATATCTGTGAACAAAAATAAAGTGAATGGTCGTAGAGATAGTTCAGTGATACAAAAAATGGCTATTCACATTATATACTATTATAAGTAATGTGATAATGTGAGAATCTAAAAAACCATATAAGATGAACAATCCAAAACTATGTCAGTATCCAAAAAACTATGTAAGTTTATTCATGCTATTTACAACTTCTTCTTAGAGTTCTTGAAAATTTCTTCACTGATTGTTATTTTCTATTGGTTCTTCACTATTGTGCCATTTGATTTCTTAAAGTTCTTCTTAGTCTTCAATGGTGTTTCAAGGACAGGTTCACTATGCTTCTTACATGGACTGATAAAAAGGTTTAGAAGGATCCTAAGATGAACTTGTTAGCATATTTGTTTTGGTCCTCTTCACTACAACATTGTTGGCATCTAGTGTCTGCTTCCTTTATGGTGGTTTAAAGTTCTTGGTGATGGGACTTATTGCTGCACTTGTCTTATTAAAATTATAAACATAAGATGTAAAATAGGTTACCTATTGTTAAGCCCATGCATTGTATTCATAATCATCCTTCATAAGCATTACTTGAATGAGTATTTTTACATCTTCACAACTGCAAGGCTATAGCAGATAGAATGAATATTTATATGGAGGATTTTAAGACATAGAGCGAACTATGCTTGGTTGAGAATTAAAGGTAGGCACAAAACTTTCAAAGTTTGGAGATTGTGGCATGTCACTGAAGAATGTGTCATTAAACACTTTGTTGCTACCCTATTTTCAAGACATTCCCAAAATAATTATTGTACAATGTTTATGCCAAATTGAAATTACTTAAAGAGGATAAACAATTAAATTTGGCATCCATTAGATAGTGCAAGCTCTGTTGGAATTGGATGGTTGACTAGGATTGGATAGTTTAGTAGGATTGGAGGGTTCAGTTGGATTGGAAGCTTGAGCAATATTGAAGGTTTCACCTTCTACCTTTTTCTTCTGAGCAATAAACCTTACTTGTGGTGATTGAATTAAGTAGTCAAATAAAATTCAGTTGTGCAAATTATATCATAACATTATATAGATAAGAAGAGATTGAGATATTCACTGTCAATTTGGATGGTCTTTTCTTAATTGAAGAATTTTGATAATTAGGCACTTCCTTTTTACAAGTTTTGGTATTGTGTCCATTCTCACCATATCTCCCATAACTCTTTTTTTTTTTAATAGTTTTCCTTTATTCAATGCCCTTTCTAACTCCTTAGCCTCTTTCATTCTCAATATAAACTTTCTTCCTTTCTTAGATTGTGGCTTTTCAAGTGGCAAAATGGCTCTTTAGCACTGATAAGGCATAAACAAGCTCCATTAATTAGGTTGATATAATGGGAATATATTTTTAGATAAGTTGCAACATTATAACAATCATTCACATAATCCTTTGCCTTCTAATTATTGAGATGAAGGGTAGATATGGCGTATGCACATTGGTTTCCATTCAAATCCCATCTTCTACAGTTGTAAGTTTTCTCCACTTTGTCAGCTATATACTGCCCCTAGGACCTACCACCTGAAACTTGTTCCCTCTTGACCAAATAGTCTCATAACAATGTCTCCACTCTTTAATTTTATCTAACTTCTTTTGTATTTTTAGACACAAATGTCCTTTAACTTGCTTCATAATATCTCTCTTCTTATGCAACCTAATCATCAGTTTAATTCTTATCATCTCTAGCATTGTAATTATCCTTTTCCCTCTAGCATCAAGTATGTGTGAATTAAAAGATTCAAACATATTATTGAGTAACAGGTCACACTTGAAATGAGTTTTGAACTGTGACCTAGTCTGGTTCTTAGGATCAATGTTTGTCAAATACCTGCTGACATTCTCATTTACTTTAGTCATGCCATCAATTTCATTCCTAAATTTCTCTTCATAGATAGCCCGAGCAATATTCCATAACATATCTTTCAACTCCTTCCCCTTAAAATCTTTCCCAAAACTGGTATATATATGTCTAACACAAAATCTCTTCTTACATGTAGGAACTAACTTATCCGTAGCAGGTATTAGACCCTATTCACAAAAGCCATGAATTATTTCAAAGGAAAACAAACTAACATATGTAAATAACAAACTAACATGTAATAACAAAATGGAAAACAATACACAAATAACAAACTTATTTTTTGTTTGTTTGACATAAAAGTCCAATGCCATGGGTTGGATTGGATCCTAAAATCAATGACAAGCTTTGACAAAAACCAACTTCAAGCTTCTTTATTCTCTCTCCTCAATACAACTTAAGCAAATGGAAATATGTAGTCATTTGCATCAATTCCAACAGTAGATAGCAGTCGCCCCTATACATACCCTTTAAAAAACACCCATCCACACTAATTATAGGCCTACATCCAGTACAAAATGCTTTTTTCGTAGGGCTTAGATAAATATACATGTCTAAGAACATCCTCTTATCACTATCTTAAAAATGAATTGAACTACTAGGGTTGGTTCTCAATAACTCCAGCCTGTAATCTTTTAATATCCTAAAGTGATCCTTTTCATCACCGTCAATAATTCTTACAATTCTACTTTTAGATCTCCATGCTTTAGTCCAAGTGACATTAATTTGGAACTCCTCCTTAACAGTTTTGATGAACCCATGCAAGTTCTAAGTGAGATCAACCTTAAAGGTCTCCAAATACCTCTTAGTAAGCCACTTAGAGGTCACATGTCTAATATTATGATCTTTAGAACAAGTGTGAGTAAATAAACCTGATTTGATTTGGATTTTGCTAGGATCATTCATAATTGGTAGATATGACAAGTAAAACCCACACCTTTCTATACATTTTTCCATGTATCTTTTTGTATCATTAGGCTTGTACCCAATCTGCCACCTATGCGTGATTACCTATCCTCTAACAACAAGCTTAAACTCATCAAAGTTTTTAAATTTCATCCCAAGTTTAAATATAGGTCTCTTATATCTCTCTTAGTTATAAATTCAGGGTACCTAAACCTTCCACCTTTACTTTCACCATCACTATCAATTTTAGATTCACTCAAAAACACATCTGAATTTGGATACTTCTCATCATATGATCTCCCATCATCATCTCCTTGTACATTACCCTCTATATCTATCCCTTTGCCCTTGCATATACCTTTATTCTTATGACTTTTCTTCCTAAAAGATCTTATAGGCATATCTAAGTCAATATCTTTATCAACATTAGTCTCATACACCTCTTCATCATCCTCAAAATCATAATCACTATCTCTCAAATAAGCATCAGGATCTTGGATGCCATCAACCTAACTAAACTCCTCATTCCTTCTCATTCACCTCCATCTCACTCCTACAGGTTTCCCATTACACTTTCCAAACCCAACTGTAAGTGATGACATTCTATTTTTAATCAACTAATCTATCCCTTTCGTATTTTGAGTTTCAGCAGCAGGAAGTTGACTTATATTCCCCAAGATATTAACTTCATCTTTTAGTTAAGTCATAAATATATGAGTAATTCTAGTATGCTCTACTCTAAACCCTATATCTAACACATCGTTGTCAATCTTTAACTTTTTTAAACTATCACTATATGTTTCATTTCTTAACATCCATTTGAAACTCATCTCCCTACTTAAATTACATTGTTTTGACATTCTCCTAATTTCTAACATAGATAATTTATTAGAGCAACAAAAGTCAAAGTATCCTATAGAACTACCCATATACCCCCATTGACCAATGTTATACACTGTGATGTAAATGAATGCTAAAAAAATTTGTCGCCTTAACTGCAAATACATATACAAGCCAACAATAATAAAATAATAAGATAAAGGTAGTTTAGGAGAAATATAATAAGACACAATTAGGGTACAAACATTTGTATTCTAAAATATAATAAGTTAAAGCAACAATATCTGTTATTCTCTATTACTCAATGATCAACATTATATTATTATGTAAGATGTAATAAACAAATCCAACATATAAACCATAAAGCTAACAAATTCATTAGCAATTCCAACTAATCCAACCACCACATAATAGATAATCAAAGATATAATAAACAAACCCAAGAAATCCATTAACAAATCAAGCTAATATTTGTTTATTCCTCATATAAACCCTAAAGCCAAAATAAAAAATGCACAACCATTAATGAAGCAAAAAAAAAACCTCAATAAACAAATCATATTTTACATGCATGCACCACATTCAGTAAAGCCCCAAACCTAATTTGCCCCAAATCTCAAATTCATGGATTATTCTCATCTTTGATTAACCTACCCATCTTTCACCTAAATTCATATGTACTACTTAGTAGACATCACATTGAAGTGAAAATTTTTACTTAATGTACTTAGTTACATCAGCATTTTCATCCCTCTTTTCCCAATCCATTGCATCAGGTTCAAAACCCTAATTTTGAACTTTAAAATCCCTAATTTGATTCAATAATGTGAGTGGACGGTATGTGTTAGAGAAATTGAGAAAGGAAGAAAAATTCCTCCCCTCCCCTTAAATTTTTGATATGATGAATTGATCAAAGTGAGAAGTGTTTAAGAGAAATTGAACGCTGAGAGAAGTGAGCATTGCCACATCTCGTGATGTGTTAACAACTAAGAGAGGAGGGGCAAAAAAGGCAATTCACACAAGGGGCATTTTGTCTTTTTAACTATTAGTTTCTAGAGTAGGATCAACTGGGTGAGTCATAACTGGTTAGGGGTAAAAGAAGTAATTCGCACAAGGGGCATTTTAGTCTTTTCAATGTATTAGTATCTGGAGTGGGATCACTTGGGTGAGTCATCACTAGTTAGCCATGTCATCATCGGGTTTGTGTTAATTGGCTAAAAATTAGAACTAATGACTACAATAATATAAATTACATAGTTATAACAATGCAACAATGAAATTTTTTAATAAGTGATCACAATAGAATTGACACCAAAGTTACATGACCTTATGTACAATTTACTCCTCAATTAGGAATAAATTTTACATAAGATTCCTTTATCACATAAAAAATAATCATGTAATCAATAATATTATTTCGCCCAGATAAAGTGAAAAAAATATCTACTTTAATTTTGTTAGGAATTTGATTTAAATCCTAAGGTGTCATAGTTTGAGTTAGTGTTTTGTGTTTAGGCTTTAAATTGTTGATTTAAAACTAAAGGTGATAAATATGTCAAGTGAATAGGACTTGACTTTGAGTTATTTTAGATTGTTTCAAATCTGATCATTTTTTACATATGTTCTATTTGAGTCACTCTTAGATTACAAGTAAGTTAAATTGAATTACCAAGTGAAGGTATATAAGTAATTTTCAAGTCATCTTAAGTTTTGAATGGCTTCATTTATAATTTTGATTGTTTAAAAAATAAAAAAAAAAATAATGTTTTCATTCTTTGGAACTATTTTCTTTTTAAGAGAAACCATGAAAGCATCTTTTAAAACCAAAATCAAACAAGTTACATGGTAAGCCACATAGAGTAATGGTCTAGCCAAATGGTAGGCTCTTGACAATGAAGAGCATTTGTAACAACCACATAGGTTGCAAAATTATCAGACCTATTAACCTTATAGAAGAAAAACTAAATTAAAGTAGTCTAGAACAAAAGCAAAACAATTACTAATAACAGTCCCTATAAAAGAAAAGCCAAGTTTGTGATTCGAATCACTGAGATAAGTAACCACATAACTACTGTTAGACTCAAGGATGCATTATGAGAGCCCCTTCAGCTTGGCAAGACCTTAGCCATGTTCAACTGTTACTGCCTCCCCATGATCAATAAAATACGCCATAAGAGTAGGGCATGCTTCAACAATAATGAATTCATTAGCAAACCTAATGATAACCACAACAATCCTACCAAAATTTCTTTCTTTAATATAAAAAGCATCAACAAAAACAATGGCCAAGTTTGGTGAGTCAGCAGCTAATGGAGCAGAAGGAACTACCCATTTGTTCAATGATATAACAACTTTCTTATATTCTATCCACGAATCAATAGTCCATTTCACCTACACTTTAGCACTATGACAACCAGAGTCATGTAGTGCTCCATTACGAGCATTCCAATTACTCCAAAGTAGCATGCAAAAGGCTTCAAACTATCATTATCCCTCAAATCTCTAACTACAAATAATAAGTCCCATATAGAACTAAAAGAAGGATTAGCTAATCTGCTCTAAAAACTAAAAAGTCATTATAATTCCTGAACCGCAGTGCACTCCTATAATGAATGATAAGAATTCTCCTCAGCCACACTATAAGTCTGACATAAAACTGAATGAACTAGAACATGATGCTTGAATAAATTCAGTGGAGTAGGAAAAATACCGCTTAAAGCTCTGTATTTGGAGGAAGGGAAAGAGACCAGACATGTTTTCCACTAGGCCTTTGAGCAGAAAAAATTAGACTAGGATATCAGAGCGATCTAGCCAAATGGTAGGCACTATGGACAAAAAAACAAATTTTTTTTTTGTTATAAAAAAGCTAAAAAGCTTTATCTGCACAAGCTTCTTGAAGCCTAGGTATAGCTAAAATATTTGCAGCATCCTCATGAGAAAACGAGTTTCTTATTAATCCAACATTCCAACCCCTATGGAGCAATAATAGGGAAGCTATATAAGTGTTATGTGGAATAGTATAAGGGGAGAGACATGTCTAGGAGGGACTTTTGGCACCCAAGTATCCTTTTGAATCTGAATTTGACCACCATCACCTATCGCTCACCCTAAACCTCTGTTCAAAAGCTTTAAACCCCAAACCAGACTTCGCCAAATGCAAAAGCAGCTAGGCCACACTACAACATCCAAAAAATGCCCTCCCTTTATGTATCTAGCATATAAAACCCTTGACAAGAGAAAGCCCAGATTTTGAACAATTCTCCAAGCTTGCTTGGCAACTAAAGCTTGATTAAAGTCAATAAGCTTTTGAAAATCTAACCACCTTCTTTTTAGGTTTACACAAAAAATCCTAGCACTTCTAATGAATCCTCCCCTTCTCTGTAGTATCACCCTACCAAAATCTACTGCATAATCTCTCAATATAATCACAAATACTAAGAGGGATTCTAAATACATACATCAAATACATAGGCATAGATTGTATGTTAGATTTCACAAGCACATTCTTACCACCCTATGAAGACATCTTAAATATCTATTTTGAGACTCTTCTAGCAATTCCATCCCTAACATGCCCAAACTTACAAATCTTGTTATGACCCACCGAGGATAGAAGGTCCAAATAGGATTGATGACACTAACTACCAGAATTCTAAATATAGCTTTCAACTGATGGAGGACAACTGCATCAATATTGGGACTGAAAGATAGAGCTGATTTTTGTAAATTAATAAGCTACCCAAAAGCTTTTTCTTATAGCCCAAAAACCTTTCTCAGGTGAAAACACTTTAACACTGTAGTTTTAGTAAAAATAAGGCTATCATTTGCAAATAAAAGATGAGAAACTTGAGGGGTACCTTTAACAATAGAAAATCTAGACAACAAACCCATGTGCATAAAATGGTTAAAGAGAGAAGAAAGGCCCGCCACACAAAGTAAGAAAAGATATGGGGAAAGAGGATCACCCTATCTCAACCCTCAACTTGGATAAACTCTACCAGAAATAGAACTATTAAAAAAAAAAAAGAATAAGAAATAGAAGGCATATATCTTATGATCAGCCTAGTCCACCCAACCCAAGCATGATCCCTTGAAGGAAAGACAACTCTACTCTATTATAGGTCTTGCTCATATCAAGCTTCAAAGCAATGAAACCTAAATTCCTCTTCTTCTATTCTTAAGCCAATGCATACATTCAAAACCTAAAATAGAATTATTAAAAATAAGCCTATTAGGAACAAAAACACTTTGTTTAATTCCAACCACCTCACCAAGAAAAACTTTCAATCTATTAGCAAAAGCTTTACCCACTATTTTTGCAATCACATTACAAAGACTAATATGCATAAGCTGTGAGATAAGAACATGGTTTGTAACTTTAGGAATAAGGGTAATAAGAGTCTCATTCCATTCAGAGATATCACCATCTCCATTAAAAAAATGTAAGCAAGCTTGACAAACCAAAGAACCAATAATATCCCATTAAGATTGAAAGAAAAAAGTACTCATACCATCACAACTTGGAGATTTGAAAGTTAGCATATTAAATAGTGCAACCTTATGCTCCTCCTTTATAAAAGGAAACTCGAGAAAACCTCATATCATCAGTCACCTTCCTTGAGACAACATTAAGAACAGGATCCATATCAGCCTGAGAAGGTGAGGAAAAGGATTTTTTTTTTAAAATACTATTCAATCTCACAACAGATACCATCACCGTCTTCAACTAACAAACCCAAACTAGTTTTCAAAGAAAAAATAAAATTGCACTGCTTTTTTTGATTAGCTCGTTGATGGAACCATCTTGTATTTTTATCACTTGAAGCCCACCAATTACACTTACTTCGCTGTCTTTAATATTGCTCCTCCAGATTTGCAAGACCAATTAGTTTACGTTCTAATTCAGATAACTCATCTTCCTTGTCTTCCAAATTGTTTGAATTGTAATAATTTAATTCAGGATCTAGTACATAAATTTAGAACACTAACTCTAACAATTAAATGAAAACAAATTGCGTACCTATCTCCACGTTGAATCCCAAATTGTTTTGAGCCATGATTATAGACACTGAAATTAAACCACTTGAATAATATGTCAGAAGGGCTAAAAGAAAGTTAGGTCTTCCTCTCTTTAACCTTCTTAAAGACGGCTACAATGGGCGTAGCAATTAGGGTTTTTCGTTATGAAGGTAGGAGAGGGGACCTAGCCTATTTATAATAAATTTTAACAGACCCACCCATCACAGGTCCATGTTAAAATAGGCCTACACTGACCGTCTTCCATATCGGCCCACAAAAGCTGTCACAAGCCCATAACTTAATTGATCACATTTTAATTGGGCTTACCCCTAATCAATAAACTATATTATTCAATCCATTTTGTAAATAATTAAAATAAACCTATAATTGATATTAGCCCACATAAAAATTCTAACATTCTCCCACTTGGGCAATAGTAATTATGACATTTTCATGTTTTAAGAAAGAAAACATTTTTGAAAACAACGCTCGGACTGAATACTTTAAACTCAAATGTAGCCATAAATTTTAGAAAACATATAGTTTATTGATAAAATGACACCTCAAACACATTCATGTCCACATTAAATTATCAATATCGGATCATGACAGTAGTCATGCCCCTTATTGACATAATACCAATCCATAGTCACAAATATTGACAACTTAACTGACCTGGATTCCGATATGATAGTGTAGTAAGAAAATAACACCCATATGTGATCAATACATTATTTTCTTATCAGTCCTTCAAACATTTCTCTTTCACACATGCTCGAACAAGCAACAAAAATTCACAAGGCTTCACAATAAGACTTTTATTTCCATTGGGAAAAACACACACAATGCCTTATCTTAAGCATACCATGCACAACTTATAGCATATATATATATATATATAATGTGCACATGCACATAACAAACAACCACAAAATACTCAACTCATATAAATAAATATGAATAAGCAATGTAGCAAGATCATTTAACTTAGATGTTCAATTACAAGCACAAAGCTCCCACTAACCAAACACATCAAAAAACTCCACAACACCCATATCACAAATATGTTTCTTAAAAACTATGGGTCTGAGTCCTTTGGTTAGAGGATCAACTAACATTAAATCAGTACTAACATACTGAATCTTAATGTCTCCATTCTTTACTAAGTATCTTATTGTAAGATATTTGATCTCCATATACTTAGAACCACTCGAACTTTTATTGTTCTTAGAGAAGAACACAACAACATTATTATCACAATAGATACGAAGTGGCCTAGCAACAGAATCTACCACAAGCAAATCAGAAATAAAATTTTTAACCATATAGCTTGTGTACTAGCACCATAACATGCAACAAACTCAGCTTGCATAGTAGAAGATGTTGTAAGTGTTTGTTTAACACTTTTCCATGAAATAGCACAACCAACAAGCATAAAAATATAACCCGAAGTAGATTTCATATCATTTTGACAGCCTGCAAAATCAGAGTCTGAATACCCCACTACTTCAAGATCATCCACACGCCTATAAACTAACATATAATCTTTTGTCTTTTGCAAGTATCTCATTACCTTCTTAAGAGTTACCCAATGATCCCAACCAAGATTAGAAAGATATCGACCAAGAACATTGACAATGTATGCAATATCTAGTCTTGTACACACCTTGGCGTACATCAAGCTGCCAACTGCACTTGCATAAGGAATATTAATCATGGTTTGCCTTTCTATATCAGTTTTAGGGAACTACTCCTTACTGAATTTACCTCCTTTCACCACATGAGTATCAACACTTTTGCAAGATTGCATATTGAATCTACTAAGCACACAATCAATATATGTCGTTTGAGAAAGACCTAGTAAATGACGAGATTTGTCACGACAAATCTCAATACCCAAGACAAAAGATGCCTCTCTAAGATCTTTCATATAAAAGTCCTAGAGAGTAACTATTTAGTTTCACAAATCATCCCCATGTCATTACTAGCCAATAAAATATCATCAACATAAAGAACAAGAAATATAAATTTATTGCCACTGATCTTACAGTAAAGGCATTGATCAATCTTGTTCTCTGTGAAACCAAGTGAAGTATCTATCTCATCAAATTTGAGATACCATTGACGCGAAGCTTGTTTGAGACCATAAATAGAATTATTTAGCTTACAAACTAATTGTTCTTTACCTCTTTCTTTAAAACCCTCCGGTTGCACCATATACCATGATGTTGGGGTCTCGTATTTGTGTGCCGAATGTTGATAACTTACAAAGAGAAATCCTAGAAGAAGCACATAATGCTCCATATGCCATGCATCCAGGTATGACAAAGATGTATAATACCCTGCGATCTCATTTTTAGTGGCCTAAAATGAAGAAAGATGCAGCAACCTATGTTTCAACATGTTTAACTTGTCAGCAGATCAAAATAGAACATCAAGCACCAGCTAGAAAATTGAAACCATTGGCGATTCCAGTATGGAAATGGGAAAGAATAACCATGGACTTTGTATATGGGTTACCGAGGACTTTGAAGAAGAATGATGTTATATGGGTGATCATTGATAGACTAACTAAGTCAACTCACTTTTTGCCTATTCGGTGGTGTAGTTCACTTAAACACTTAGCCAAGAAATATGTGGATGGCGTTCCAGTGTCCATTGTATCAGATAGAGATCCAAGATTTACATCTCGATTTTGGATTAGTTTGCAACAGGCTTTGGGTACCAAGTTGAGTTTTAGTACTGCTTTTCATCCTCAGACAGATGGGCAATCAGAAAGGATAATTCAGACACTGGAAGACATGCTTCGAGCTTGTGTGATAGAGTTCAAAGGTGCATGGGATGAATATATTGTCTTGATTGAATTTGCTTATAATAACTATTATCATAGCAATATACAGATGGCACCATATGAAGCACTATATGGAAGAAAATGTCGAAGTCCAATCTATTGGGATGAAGAAAGAATGCATGTTTTAGAAGAGCCAAAACTAGTGCAAGACACTATAGACAAGGTAAAGGTAATCAAGAGTAAACTTAAAGCAGCACAAGATAGGCAAAAGAGTTATGTAGACCAACACAAAAGAGAAATGGAATATGAGGTGGGAGACAAAGTGTTCCTTTGAGTTTCACCATGGAAAGGGATAATTCGATTCGGCAAGAAGGAGAAACTGAGTCCTCGATACATAGGACCATATGAGATCTTAGAAAGAATCGACCTGTTGGCTCATAGGCTAGCACTACCATCAGAGATGGTTCAAATTCATGATATATTTCATGTGAGTATGCTAAGGAAGTATCGGTCTGATCCTACACATATACTTAGGGATCCAGCAATAATAATTGTAGATGATGTAAGTTACATTGAAGAACCAGTGGAAATCATTGGTTATAAGACAAAACAGTTACGAAATCGAGAAATCCCTTTGGTTAAGGTGTTATGGAGAAACCACTCACAAGAAGAGGCTACATGGGAAACCGAAGAGA
>CATIWR010050537.1:0-33487 GCA_949677035.1 Omphalea diandra | reverse complement strand
AGACAACTCTTAATCCTAGAGAGAAATCAAATGAAGTCACTTGTTATGAGTGTTGCAAGTAAGGCCATATCAAGCATGATTGTCCCAAGCTAAAGAAAAAGAAGAGATGGGACAAAAAGAAGAAGAAGAATTTCTTAGCCACTTGGGATGACAGCTTAAGTGAAGAAGAGGAAGAAGGAGATGTAAGTACATCTTCCCACTCTAATTCTGATTATGAGGTAGATGATATAGATGAAGAGCTTTTAGAAGCTCTAACTGTAAATTGTGACCAATATAAGTCACAAATTAAAACCTATAGGAAGAAGTGCTTCAAACTAGAAGATGAATATAAGTCTTTAAATGAGCTTGTAAATGAATTGAGGACTTATAATGAAGAACTCAGGAAATCTATTGAAAAATTATCTACATCATCTTCTTCCTTAGCCTTACTTAGAAAGGAGAATGACACTCTTAGAGGAGAAGTCATTGAGCTTAGAAGCTCAATCACCAAATTCCCTAAAGGAAAAGAGGCTTTTAGACACTCTTATTATGTCACAAAGACCACCTTTAATTAGGTATGGTCTAGGCTTTAATGGAGCTTCCTCATCTTTTACAACTACATTTGTTAGAGCTTCACAACCTCAAACCTCAAGCATTGAGGTAATTGGGAAGAAAGATGCTCCTAACACTAAGCCTTCTATGCCTAAGGGCAAAAGGAAGGCTCCACAAAACTCTAGAGCCAAGACTTAAAGAGCTAACCATGCCTACATTTGCAACAAAAGTATGGTCATCCTCATAAAAAATCTTCTACTCCTACTCATCATACATGTTCATGCATGCATTCATATGATCATAGTATGAGAAGGCCCCTTACTCATACTAAATCTGTGCAAAGTAGAAAGACTCCTAAGTCTAAACTCCAATGCCATTATTGCATAAAATATAGGCATCTCAACATCCATTGTTACGTTAGGAAGGCTCACCACAAGTTAGAGGATCCTTCAATTTCTAAACCCTAAGAACCCAAGTATGCTTGGGTACCAAAGAAAAAGTGATTGACATTTATTTTGCAGGGAAGTGTGACTACCACTAAAACAAGCATTTGGCATGTGGATAGTGGATGTTTAAAACACATGATCGAAAATAGAAGACTATTCACATCACTAAAAGAGAAAGAAGGTGGAGATGTCACATTTGATAACAATGCCAAGGGTAAGGTAATTGGCATTGGAACCATTGGTAAGAATGGATGTTCTTTAATTGTTAATGTTCTTTAGTTAGTGGCTTACAACATAATTTATTGAGTGTAAGTCAATTGTGTGACAAAGGTAATAAGGTCACCTTTGATCCTAGAGAATGCTGAGTCACCACTTTGGTGGATGATGAATTTTCAAGGGTGAAATGAAAGGCAATACCTACTCAATTGACTTAAAAAATTTGGCTAACCAGTCTTTCAAGTGTCTTATGTTTATAAGCAATGAAGCATGGAACTTATTCAAAGTCTCTCTAAAGGAGAACTAGTGGAAGGACTTCCCAAGCTAAACTTCTCTAAAGACAAGACATGTGGTCCTTGCCAAAAGGGGAAGCAACACCATGCCTCTCACAAAGCCAAAAATATTGTAAGTTCATCTAAACCACTTCAACTTATTCATATGGACTTAATAGAACCTACTAAAAGTGCTAGCCTAGGTGGAAAACACTATGCACTAGTCCTAGTTGATGATTACTCTAGATTTACATGGGTATCCTTCTTAGCTCATAAGAATGATTCGTTTGATGCTTTTAAAAGTTTTGCAAAAAGAGTTCAAAATTAAAAAGGTTACTTTATTTCTTCTATTAGAAGTGACCACGGAAAAGAATTTCAAAATGAATCTTTTGAAAACTATTATTTAGAGAATGAAATTCTTCATAATTTTTCAACTCCTAGAACGCCACAACAAAATGGTGTTGTAGAGAGGAAAAATAGGACTTTAGTAGAGCTGGCTAGGACAATGCTCAATGAGTATTCATTACCTAATTACTTTTGGGCCGAAGCCATCAATACCTCATGTTATATTGCAAATAGAGTTTTCAAAAGACTCATTCTCAATAAAATATCTTATGAGCTATGGAATGGTAGAAAATCCAAGATTTTATATCTAAGAGTATTCAGATGTAAGTGCTATATTTTGAATACCAATGATAATCTTGGTAAATTTGATTCCAAGATAAGTGAAGGAATCTTTTTAGGTTATTCCACCTCAAGCAAGACATATAGAGTCTTCAATAAAAGTTCAATGGTAGTTGAAGAGTCTATGAATGTTGCCTTTGATGAGTCTAGTAAACTTGATCTTGGGAAAAGTGTATTTATTGATGATCTTGTAGGTAATCTTGAAAAGCTGGAATTGGAAGATACTACAAGAAGAAATGATAAAGATAAGGAAGAAAGTGGATCATCAAGGATGGATGAGGAACCACAACATCAACAAGAAGATGAACCAAGACAAGATCTACCTAAAGATTAGAGATTCTCCAAGTATCACCCCAAGGACTTAATTATTGGTCATACCTCTAAGGGAATAAGTACTAGATCTTAACTTCATCCTTTATAAAAATCTTACATTTGTTTCACAAATAGAGCCGAAGTCAATTGATGAAGCTATTGATGATGAAATTGGGTACTTGCTATACAAGAAGAGCTCAACCAATTTCAGAGAAACAAAGTATGGGAACTTGTCCCTAGGCCTAAGGAACACCCAATTATATGTTGTAAGTGGGTGTTTAGGAACAAGTTAGATGAGCAAGGTGTCATCACTAAAAATAAGGCTAGATTGGTTGCTAAGGGATACAACCAAGAAGAAGGCATAGATTATGATGAAACCTTTGCCCCCGTAGTAAGTTTAGAGGCTATTAGGATTCTCTTAGCATTTGCATGTCATATGAACTTCAAGCTTTTTCAAATGGATGTTAAGAGTGCATTTTTAAATGGCATTATTGAGGAGGAAGTTTATGTTGAACAACCTCCCGATGTTGAATCACATTGTTTTCCAAACCATGTTTTCAAATTAAACAAAGCCTTGTATGGATTGAAACAAGCTCCAAGAGCTTGGTATGAAAGGCTTAGTTTGTTTCTTCTATAAAATGATTTTGAGAAAGGAAAGGTTAATACTACATTATTTGTTAAAAAGCACAAGCATGACACTTTAATTGTCCAAATCTATGTTGATGATATTATCTTTGGTGTTACTAATGAATTCACTATTGATATTATCTTTGGTGTTACTAATGATATTATCTTTAGTAGCGACCGCGAATGAAGCCTGTCAAGCATTTAATGCAAAATCTGTCTAGCACACTTTGAAGATTTTATACCAATTTTATTGCAATATATCTTTGGTGGGTAAATGCTATAAATACCTCACTAAACAAATGTAAATGCAAGAGAATTCACTAATTTGTAATCCAAACTCTTGCAATTTTGCTACTTACTCATTTCTTTTCTTTTAATGATTGTTTGGTGTGAGCATAAATACCATTTATAAAGGTTGTGGTGTTAACCTGTTAAAACACTCTAGAAAGGTTGTTGGGTGAGCCTGAAAAACACAAGTGTAAAGGTTGTTGTGTGAGCCTCTAAGACATAAGTGTAAAGGTTATTGTGTGAGCCTTTAAAAACACAAGTGTAAAAGTTTAGTGTGAGCTTGAAAACACTATTGATAATTTAGTCGAATACCCAATTACTGGGAATTGGGGAGTGAACGTAGGGTTGATTATACCTGAATCACTATAAATCGTATGCCCTTCAATCTTCTTCTACCTTTCTATTTTAATTTTTATACACCAATTCAACCCCCCTTCTTAGTGCTAAGGGCCAACATCTAGCATTGTGAATTCTACCATTATCTCTATTATGCCTCTTTTCACTAAGGTTTTCAATACTCCTAAAGCCTACCTTTTACTATCATTATTAGCACAAATGACATTGTCAGAAGCTTTCAAATCGTTCTCAAACAAACCAAACTTATGTAATAACTTTAAGGGGCAGATGTTAATGCAAGATCTATCATCAACCATTATACATGTCTTGCGTGTTCGTTTTACCTTAGCTTTAATGAACAGGGCTAAGTTGTGATCCTTTTCTTTTAGTAGTATATCTTTATCTGAGAAAGTGATTTTACCTTTATGAGTCACCAATGCAATAACATCCATCATAGTAGCTTCCTTTGAAATAATAGGACTGGATAGAGCCTCAACTATGGCCCTTTTATGCTATTATGAGGTAATGAGCAACTCCTACACACTAATCTGGGCTGACATCTTCTTCAACTATTTTATAATAGGATTGTCATCTTCTTTCTCCTTCACAAATAGTTTGTTTGTCTTCTTTTTAACCCTTACTTCTTTAGTAGCTTCTCTATCAGGATAGTTTTTTCTGTTGCGTGTTACATGGCTCACTTGTTTCATTTCTTTCTTTTCATCACTACCCTCTCATAGCCATATCATCCTCTTTCTTTGCTCTTCCACTATTTCTTCATCTAAACTTTCTCAGGGATTAATAGTATAAACACCTAGAGTCTCCCTTTCAACCTTCTCAATAGTAGTAATAACTTTCTCGAGAATTTCAGAATTTATCATAAATGTCCCTTGATTTGGGGGAGAAACATTATGGTAGTTCAATCAAGGGTTCCCTTGGATGCTGGGCCTTCCAAAATTTAGTGAAACTATCATCTTATTGTTAATGAGATCTTGAATCTCATACCTTAGTTTGCAGTGGTCATCAATGTTTAGTTTGTAGTGGTCATCGATGTTGTGACCTACTCCTTGATGGAAAATGCAGTAAACATTGGCATCATACCCCGAGGCAGCTGGTTAAGTGGTGGTTTTGGTGCTACAGGCTTCAACACTCCCTTATTGTGCAACCTCTCAAATGCCTTAGATAGAGGCATCCTCAAAATAGTGATCTGTCTTGGTGCCCTTATCACATTCACAGTGGTCTTCTTATTTCCTTCAGTCTAAGGCTGAGTCAGAGTTTCTTCTTCCCCCTTACTGTCTCTTTGACTCGGATTCTAACTCTTCAGCTTGCAAGCCTACTTTTCGAAGGTTTTCAAAGTTTCTAACCAACATCATTTTGATTCTAGTGCAAATGCTAACATGTTCTCTCAATAGGCCATGTAGTCACCTTTGAAGCCATCTTCTTTGATCTTCTAATGTAATCATTAAAGCTCTCACTAGTATTTTGCTTTAAAGATTTTAAGTCCTGTAATGTAACTTCTAAATCTGAATGACAAGCATAGTGTCTCTCAAAAGGTTTTATCAAGTCCTTTCAATCTTTTTTATTAGTCTTTGGCTTGTTAAAGTACCATGTCTTAGTAGACCCTTCTAATGACAACTCAAAAAGCTCCAACGTGGTATCAATCGATAACCTAAACGCCTTCATAATCAGGACATATGATCAAACATGTTCTCTGCATTTTGGATTCCTATGAACTTAAGCAGCTCAGACATGCAAAAATTAGTTGGTGATTTCTCAGGTATGTAGGCAAGCAACTCTTTAGTGTTTGCTCTCTTCTCTAAATCATTAACACCCAAATCCTTTTGTATATTCTCTAGTTGCTTAGTGAAATCATCAAATTGAGAATTCTCTTTCCCACTAGCTATAGCCTTATCTAGAACAACTGTAGCATTACCTATTTCTTTAGCAAGTTTGCTCTCATGATATTCCTTCATCCCAAATAGATCATTGCCAATCACCATAGGTTAGGGGTCTTCCATGGGTGTTTTCCTTTTGTTAACTCTATTGGTAGATGTGTCACTTATATTTAGGATTTCATTAACCCATTTATTCACTTCTTTAGTAATCCTTTCTTTCATCTTATGGTTGAAGTTGGTCATCAACCATTCTAAAACTTTAGGTGGTATGTTTGGTTCTATGACTAGACTAACCTTTTGACTCAAACTTGGTGTCTTACTTTTCCTAGTGAGTCAATTGTCTATTCTCTTCCACGAAGGTTTTGGATGGAGATATGATGGTTGCAAGACAAGGGTTATTAATATGATGCTTGAAATGTAAATGATTCATGTATGCATGTTATGTATAAAACATTTTGTACAAGCTAATTCCAGCCTTATTTCTCCCACACACGAGGTTTAGTGGCTCTTTTCTAGGTGGCATCTCATTCTTATTACATCATAGGGCATAAAATGTACAGGCTAATCTCAGATCAGGAAAGTTTAAAGACTCGAAAGAAGATATACATATAGGTACTAAAAAGGAAGAACTCTTTACATCACTTGTAGAAATATGTACAAACAGAGAACAAATTCCCTCTAAAGAGAAATGGATGTACATAGAAAGTATTTACATGATGGGGAAGGAGAAAGTGCATAAGTATTTACATGTGGGGAACAATTACATTAAGTGGGCAGGGTAACATTTATGCTTACATTATGGATGCCTAACCATGTTCTTCAAAGACTTTCACTCTTTTCTAAGGAAGAAATGCAAACAAGAGGGGTGACATATTCCATGGTACTATTGGCTCTTACATATGCCTAATGGTCAACAAGATTATTATAGTTGATGGCTCCTATAAGCTTGAGGGTAGTTGTTATGATCCCCTATTAGATATACCTTAGGGTGCTATGCTCATGAGTGATGAATCCTCTTTACAATCTCCTAAGTTTGAATGGAGCTTAAGTCTCAAGTTTGGAGAACCATCACTTTATTTAAGGGCACTTAAGGCACGTGGTGAAGTGTGAAGGCTACATCAATGTAACTTATTAACAAGTTTAAAATATTAAAAGTGAAACAAAGATTAAACACAAAGTCAATTTCAAATAGTGGAGATGTCATTGTGAGCGCCTTGAGATTTCACGACTATGCTCAAACTAGTGGCCTCTTGCTTGCAATTCCTTCCTTTTATCCACCAACGGGGAATCGAGAGGATGAAGGTTCTTTACATTGGTAATTACCTCAAGGTGTGGTGCATTTTTGGATCAACGAGGGATCTTTTTAGGCCTTGCGTGACTTCAAGGCCTTAAGTCCAAAATGTTAGTCGTCGTGGGACCAAGTATGAGATAATATATTGGTACTATCCTTAGAAAATATGGAGTCACCACCCAAATTTGGTTGGGATAACAATCCAGAGAAATCAAAATCTAAACCTATTATAAGTCAATTAAAAAGGCCCATTTCATCATCACCCATTAGAGATTGGGTTCAAAACTTGGGTATGTCTTAGGAAAGAGGTTAGGTACCCCCAAACCACCAGGATATTAGGATTTGGCCAATCACCATCTTTGGTTCACTTTTAATATTTTAGTCAAGTTATTGATTAGTCTAAATAGGGCCTCTAAATATACATCTAAGCGTAATCCACTTAAATAAATCAAGTCATCAACTTTAAAAGGGAAAAGGGTCATACATCATGGTATAAGGGTTTTAACATACATCATCCACAAACAACATTCTAAAGAGGGGAGTGAGATCATGCATCATGGTAAAGGGGATAGACATACATTGTCATCCATTCATCCATGACCATATAGTGTGACCATTGAGACCAACTTGTGGTTTTACTCAAAAATAGACAAATAAAGGAAACAAAAGGAAAGACAAACAAAGGTCCTAGTAATCATCTCACCACATCTCCAAAGTCAAGGTACCCAACCATATATCTAAGTCCATAATAATCACATTTTAATATCATAAATCAGTAAACAAAACAAAATCAAGACATATGAACCATGAGCATCAAAAAAGGTGAAACATGTAAAAAAAAGGCATTTGAATGAGGTTTAATGGCTAAGGAAAAAAAACTCATCACAAAAGAGATCCTAGGATTGATGAATCCTTACCCTATGTAGCTCTAAAAGAGTATGACATCCATATGCACTAACGATATAGGGTTAGCATACAACATGAGACTGGGGAAGATTGAAGGCTAAAACATTATTCACATGTTCTAATCATAAACATAATAGCAAAAGAGGCCCTCAAGGTAATTGGAACCCTAAGTTCCTCACTTGGTCACTGTCCCTAATGATAAAATAGAATCAAATCTCCTTGAAATCAAATGAAAGATCCTAAGATTTCTTAGCATGATAGACAATAGAAAACCATATAAAACATAACCAAAACTCCATTTTTTAGATGAATAGGTGTCTCAGGTTATTAAGCATCATCCTATTTGTCATTGTAGTCGTAAAAGTATCATAAAAAACTTTTAAAAAGAAAGAAATCCTAAAAGGGAGAAGAAGAAAACAAACTTCGTAAAAAACTATCTATCAGTTGAAATGTGTTGTACAATCCAAACAGAGGGTTGTGCAGTTTATAGACAAGGCTATACAACCCCTGTTTACTGGGTTTTGAAAATAGAGAAAGGGGAATAAGGAGATGGGTAAGGGGGATCCTTAGATGCCTTTGTGTATTTTTGTGCTCTCAGAGGCGTACAAGTTCAATATTTTCCTCCAAAATACTTAAGGAATGTACAAAAATGAAGAGAAAGACCTAGGTCTACCTTGGAGTGAGGTGGGTGAGTTAAGATTTAGGGGTTTTATATGTTAAAAGTGCTTTATAAAATAATTTTGACAGAGTAACCTTAGGGTTTTCATGCCTCTTCTCTATCTTTAAAATAAAGGGTATTTATAGGTGTTGGGTGAGTACATAGTGTCAGAAATAGTTTTGGTTGCTCCATGGACGTATCCAATCACAAAGCAAGAGATGAATTTCTTTGAATTAGGCTTTGCATACAGGTTGTACAACAAAAAATGAGTTATACATCCCTTTGCCATGACTGTGCAGATGTGGGGTTTAAAGGGGGACCAATTCCAGAATGACTTGTGAATTAGGGTTTTAGCATGAGATGTACAACCTTGTGTAAGGCTGTACAACCCTGATTGATGGGTTGTACAACCCATTAAGCATGACAGACAGTTTTGGGCTTGGTCTCAGACTTTTCCAAGGCTTCCTAAGGCTTTTAATTTCTTCTTTTAGCAATTTCATTGGCATTCTGGAAAATTGGTTCAATGACCTTCATTATCAGGCTTTACATCCAGAGGTCCAAAATTTGATACTTATAGGTGTGCCAAAAAATATTAATATAATATTAGATTGTTAGAAAATATGTTGTGTACAACTATTTTTGTCTTCCCTAAAGACAAAAAATATTATGTACAACTGTTTTTGTCTTCACTAAAAATAAAATAAATATCAGTGATAATGTTATGTAAAATTTTATTTTTAGCCATGTAAATTTTAAAAAATATATAACAAAATACAACATTAAATTTTGGCAAAATTATATTAAAAAGCCTAAATTTTAAGGTTACTAATAATAATAATAATAATAATAATAATAATAATAATAATAATAATAATAATAATAATAATAATAATAATATTTTGAATTTGCATAATTAAACTTTATACCATATAAAATTAAATTTCTTTGTTGATAATTAAATTAACGTCTATCAAATACATAACTTAAGTTCAATTAAAATTTAAATTAATTATCTTAAATACAAATATTATATCTCACTTATGTAACTATGATGAATTTTTATTTTATATTTAAATTAAAAAATTAAAAATTTTAAAATCTAAATTTATAACTCATAAAATCTCTCAATCTATTATTTCTTAAAAAATTCCTCTTAATCTTTTTTTAAAAATTAATTTTTATATTTTAAATTATAATTTTGTAAAACTATTTAAATATTTTAAATTAAAATATTAACATATAATTATATTTTAAATAAAATTAAAATTTAATTTAATAATCTAAATATTTTTTAAATTAAAATTTCTTTCTTTTTTTATTTTAATTATTTTACCTTATATATATATATATATATATATATATATATATATATATATATATATTTAGTAATAAAAATTATCTTTTTTTTATATTGTCATTAGATCAAATATGATCGGATTATTGGTTGATACATTCAAGTCAGTTTTGACACAGTCCATCAGATTAACCCTTATCTAAACTCGACTCAACTAAAAAATTTTGAATCATTTCGAGTTTACTTGGATTTAGGTCAGGTTCGGGAGCAAATTATATTATAGATCTGTGTCCACCTTGCATCGTGGTTCTAACTTCAATATGCATCATTTTTTTTTTCATTTTGTAAAATTCCTTTTAGTTGGGATTATAATTTCAAAATAATTAATAGTTGATTTATTTGCAACAAAATTAATGATTTAAAATTTTCAACTACGATTTTTTTGCTCTAAAAGTTTCATTTTTTATTCAAAATCATGAAATTTTTGTTTGATATCTCTTTTTTAACAAATATTATAAATAAATATTTCTCTCATTTTTATATTGCAATGAGCATTTTTTAATAAATATAATTTTGGATAAATATTTTCAATAAATAATATTTTTTAATAAATATCTTAGAAATTGATATAGACTAAAGTTGTTAATGAACTGTATGAGAATTGATGTTATACTTGAATTTATTTGATAAAATTTCTAAATATCTAGGTATATTTTTATTGGTTGCATGTACATTAATTTAAAACTGCAGACACATAATGTTTAATATGAAAACATATTAATATTCAAAAGAATGAACATTGACTTTGTATAGCATGTACATGTGTGTGTTTTTTATCTTAACTTTTGTAATAGAAAATTTTAATGATCTTCTATATGATCATAAGTACATTAGTGTTGTACTTTAAATACATTATTTTCTTATTTTAGGTGCATTTTTATTATTTTGAAGATACATTAATATTCTAAAAAAAATACATTGATTTTGTACTGTATGTATATAAGATTTTCTATCTTGACTTATGTAATAAAAAACTACAATAATTTTCTATATTTTTGGTCATCTAAGTGCATTTATGATAATTCTACGTACATTAATGTTGACTATAAGTACTTTATTTTCTTATTTTAGGTACATTGTTATTATTTTGTGGGTATATTAATATTTTAGAGAATATATATTGACTTTATGTTGTATGTACATTGAGTTTTCTTTCTTGACTTATGTAATAAAAAGTTATAATAATTTTCTACATTTCTAGTGATCTAAATACATTCTTGGTAATTTTAAGTACATTAGTGTTTAGATACATTGTTATTAATCTACAAATATATTAATGTTATAGAGAAGGTACATTAATTTTGTATTGTATGTACATTGAGTTTTATATCTTAACTTATGTATTAAAAAGTTATAATAATCTTCTACATTTTTGGTGATTAAGTATATATTCTTAATGATTTTAAGTATATTCATATTGTACTCTAGGTACACTATTTTCTTATTTTGGGTACAAGTTGTTATTCTATAAATATATTAATATTGTAAAGAAAGTACAATGATTTTATATTGTATGTATATTGAGTTTTCTATCTTGACTTATGTAATAAAAAGTTATAATAATCTTTTACATTTTTGATGATTTAAATATATTCCTAATGATCCTAAGTACATTGGTGTTATACTCTAAATATATTATTTTCTTATTTTAGGTACATTATTATTATTTTGAAGGTATATTAATATTTTAGAAAAAGTATACTGGTTTACACTATATGTATATTAAATTTTCTATCTTGACTTGTATAATAAAAAGTTATAATAATTTTCTACATTTTTGGTGATCTAAGTACATTAATATTATGCTCTATGTACATTGTTTTTTTTATTTTAGTTACATTTTTTTGTTGCACTGCTGATAATTTGTGTTAATCAACAGATATATAAGTTTTTTTTTTATTAAAAGTATACTGTTGTTGATTTCTAAATATATTTATTTTGACTTGCAAGCTAATTGGTGTTTATTATTGTGAAGTTTAGTTTAATGAAAAGTTATTCAATAAATATTTTTAATAAATATCATTTTGAATATTTTAATAAATATTTTTAGTTAATATTTTAATAAATATTTTTAATAAAATATATTAAATAATTATACAATTTTAAGTTTTTAAATTATTACTCATTTATTTTTGAAAATGTAACTTATTTAATTTTTATATAAAATTTTTAAAATTAAAATTAAATTAAATAATAAATAAAAATCTGAACTAAACTAGCTAAATATTTTATCATTTTATTCTATTATAATAATAAAGAGAAAAAATCAATAAAATAAAAAAATAAAAAAAAGCTTAAACTGTAAAAAAAAATACTTGAAATATAAGGAATAAAGATTAATTTATTATAATAATATTATTTGATTGAATGAAAGAAGTACGCCTGAGGATCATCTAGTAACGAGAGAGGAATCACTTGTTCCTTGTATAGTTCTTTTAAAAAATTCATGGCTATTAAATTAAGACTATAAAAAGCAATAATGGAATTGAATTCATGAATTTACCTCAGTCCGGGTTATAGCCCTGAAAGAGAATTTTTTTTTCTTCAAAATCCGTTAGAAATTAGAAGAGGCAGTGTACAAAAAATCAAATCATATATAAATAAATGATAGAAGTTTCAAAGGTCCCTTCTGATCCGCGCCGGTGTACCAACAAATTGGAAAAAACTAAACCCTATTTTTATGTTGAATAGAATCTGAGTTATGGCTTTATTATTTATTCCTAATGGCTGGCCATTCGATTATGGATGGTCTGTGTTTCCTCTCCCCAACACCCGAAGGACATCTCAAGCATAATCGAGGGAAAGCGGAACGACAGCCTGAAACTGGAAAGCAGAGAATTAATGGTTTGACATAAGAAAATATTTCATACATATGTATATTAGGCGCTCGGATCATGAGACTACATGCTCAGAAATTTATGATATAAAAATCGAATTTCAATCACCTTTTTGGATGAGTTCAGGTTAGATTTTTGAGTTAGATAAAAAATTTTCACTTTTAAAATAAAAAATTTTCACTTTTAAATAAAATTAAATATGTTTTATTTTTCATATAAAAAACTTTCATCACTTTCTATTTATAACTATATACATTTTTATTTATGATTTTTAAAAACATCTAAATTATACTCAATCAATGATATTTAATTAAAATAATTAAATTTATTAATTTTAATATGTTTTCTATTAAATCAAAACCTTGATACTTTGAATATGAAATAAATAAAAAAAACAATTAGATACTAAGGATATTATTTTATATATTCACAATATAAAATAAACAATATTATTTTAGTATTATATATTAACATATACATTCTTAAAATATACTATTCCAAACATTATTAAATTCTTACACTAATATTATTCTATGTTTATCATTTGATTTACTTTCCAATCTCTTAATTTCTACGAACATATATTTTATTTTAATATGTTTATTTAATTATTATCTTCTAATAATTAATTATGACATGAATATATATAAATTGTAATATAGGCGTCAATTAAATTTTATTTTTATTTAATCATTTTTAATATTTATATTTCAGATTTATTTAATAAAAAAATTTATTCAAGAATTATTTCAGATATTAAAATTTGTATTTATAACTTATTTGTTAATAAAATTTTGTTTAAGAGTCAATATCAATATTTTACCATTTACCACGTTAACCAGTCACCTTTCTTTTATGTCTTTTGCTATTCCATTTTTTATTTATTTTTCTTACGTCATAGCTATCATAATATGATACTATAATTAAATGGCGCACTATTGCATCAGGCGCACCGTAATATTTCTCCCTGAAGTTAAGGGAAAACAAGTAGTTAACGCTAAGGTCATATCCTTAAGTGAAGATAGGGTCAAGAGTGGTGGTCATGGCAGTATTTAGCAGAAGGTGCTTTTTCTTATTAAGCAACCAGAAATCAGAGCACTGATTTCTAAACACAAAATGAAAGCTCAGGGTATGCTGGAAAGACCGGTTAATAAGGAGAGGGCTTTCGGTAACAAAATTAGTGTTTATTGGAGAATTATGAGAAGGCTGAAGAGTTAGGTAGGATTTGGCTGCTGTATGATGCTAAAGTTTTTAACTGTGTTGGATGTTGGGAGCACAATATCTGCATGTTCGTATTATGTGGGATCAAACAATTATTCTTTGGACTGGTTTATGCTGCAAATCAGGCTAATACTAGAGAGGTTTGATTTGGATTATTAAACTATTGAATTTTTTTAGAAAATGAAAACAGTATTTTTTTTATTAAAATTAGAACAAGTTAAGGTTACAAATGACATGAATAGAAATCTAAAAATAAATCGAATTTTTATCCATATTTAATCCAATGACTCAATATAGTCTGTCCATAATGTGAAATGACTCGACTTTAACCATAAGAAAATAAAAACGTGATCTGAAATCCATCTTATCTAAATCTGCTTATTCTAATTTATTTGCCACCTCTCATTAAATACTTAGTCAAGAATAAGAAGAACACGATTCAAAAGTTAATATATCCAAATTGATGTACTCAACTTTTTTTTGTTTTTCTTCTTTTTAATACATCAAATCATTAGTTTTTTTTTAAAAAATTAGCTTTTAAAATTTGAATTTGTGTCTTCTATACTCTACAGTTAAACTATTGAATTTCTTTCTTCTCTGTGATTTGGACTCTAATCTTATATGTATATACTAAGATCGTTAAGCTACTAATCAAATAAGCAGAAACAGATGAAACGGATTATATGTTGAACATAAACATTAAGTGTCTAAGTCTAATTAATTAATTTATATTACCCGATTGCAACTTCTTAAGACTCCTTTTAAATTAAACTCATTAGTGTATCAATACATATTATGATAACAAAAGTTGCAAAATTAATAGGAACTTTTATGTAGTCATGAATTTAACACTCTGTATATATATATTTTTTTTTTGTAAAGGACAAAAGAAATTGCAAAAAGCTTTGTATAGAGTCAACATTTTTGTTGTGAACTAGTGATAGAATTCATGAAGCCTTTGGCATTGGCTTTAGCTGCTTTACTCTTGAATACAAGAAGACTCCAGCCAGAGATACCGCAGTTCCTGCAGTTAACGTCCCCAACTGAGTCTCATATCCAAAAATTTAAGATTAAAAAATTATTGACATGTCTGAAGGAAAGTTACCAAGGGAGTTTATGGTTGATATGGGTGTTCGGAAGAAGATGACTGAGGAGACTATGACCACCACACGCTTCACACAGTTTCCCACTGAATGAGTAACTGGATTTACCATCTGTAATATCATGTAGGAGACCTATACATAGGAGGAAAAAAAACACATATAAAGTAGTGAACGAAAGCCTGCGCTGCCCTCCACTAGGCATCGATCAGCGGTCTACTTGAGCTAGTGGCCTGGCATATAAATTTCTGGTAAACCAGTAGTGACTGCTATATTAAAAAAATAAAAAACTTGCATAGACTCCTTAATGCTACCTACGAGGAACAAGAGAGCTTCAGGCCTTATATACGAGCATCATGTTTTCCATAACCGATGTGGTATAATGAGATCAAAACAGTTTTGCCCTTGCTTGAATTGAAAAAAAGCTCATATCTGTCTTCAGCTATAAGTATCTTTTGTCTGGAAGATTGTAATGGCTTACTTGTTGATAAGAGTGGAAGCAGAACCCTGTAAGAATAGATCTTATGAATAGCTCCCTCATATTGAAACCTTGGCTAGCCTGAAGGAGGGAATAAAACAGCGTCGTTAATGCAGTTTTCAGGATTGTAAATTATGACAATTAGTTGGAGTCCTAACCAATTTTTTGGACCTACTTACAGCAGACTGGAGGTATGCAGGAGTAATCGTGATGCCTTCCATTACAATAGCTGCTGGAACCAGCAAGATAAAGCATATGATGGTTATTATTGAGAACAGGTTGATGTTATCCAGTGCTTCCTGAAAGGAATACAATACTGCTGGTTATGGCCTAAGTCTGAAGAATGCTGTAAAACAAGATTTTGATTTAATTACTGAGGAACAATGATGGTTAGTGATAGATTAAGAAACTGGGTTTTTCAATGCTATTAGTGTAGTAGTTGCTTGTAAAGATATTGTCGGTTTACCTCTTTGCTATCCATGAATTTTTTGCTAAGAACGTTTCGAGATTGGTTAGTCATATTGGAAGCCATAGCACTGCAGAAACCAGTCCTGATGCACAACAGAATATTTAAGCACATTAAGGCCAAGAACTACTCAGCCTAAAAGCTAAACATGCGAGAGATTCCACTTCTCTTACCAGTTAAAAGAGGCCTCAGTGAATGAAGCCAGTGCCACTCCACTTACTATTGGTACCAGGCAAGAAAGCACCCAATAAGATGGCCTCTGTCCATATAGAGAAGCGTAAACAAAGTTATTATAGCTCTAACAATATAGAACATTTCAAATGCTTAATAGAAAGCAAAATGAAGCACATCATAACAAGAACCAAGCTAGTTGAAACTGTTTAAGAACGATGGAAAAGATGTCCGACTTTGAACTCCTTGTCTTTTAGGGACCAATTCAAATCTATATGTTATGCACACCTCCGCAGTGCAAGAGGGATAATCAAATATTAATCTACGAATAAGTTCGACAAAGTAGAACATAGTCAACTTGGAATTCAATCAGAGCATTCTTGCATTGATAAAATTAATCCTATCAGAGGCAGATCATTGCACAATTGGGCACATAATTTCTTACCTCACCAAGAAACAGGGCAGCAAATAAGACTGTGAAGAAAGGTTCCATAGCTTTGATGGTATGAGTGAATGAAACTGCAACTTTTCCAAGACTAACATTAGTCAAAACATTTCCCAGCATATGCATGACGGCCAGTGGCATGATAACTGCTAGCTGAAAAATGAATTTATCAATACTCAAAAGACTCATAAATTCGAAAAGAAAAAAGGTTCATCATAGCAGCGAAAGTACCTGTGAACGAGTCAGCTTTGGCCTGGGATAGAGATTTAATGACCACATTATCATGACCATCAGAGTCCCACAGCCAAATTGGAAAGCAGTAACAGTTGCTGGAAATGGATACACCTTAAGAACCTATACAAAAACAGTCAATATAGATTATTGCATATCAATCTTTAAATATTTGCCCTGAAATTCCAAAGAGTTCAGCTTTGCATTGATGAAATTTTCAAATTGATAACTCGGGCCAAAATATAAGAAATGGCAAAGAAATTAAAGGTCAATTTCACAGACAGGTAGAGATAAAATAATAAAGAACATATTTATGGAATTTGGACCTGTTTGTTGAAAATGTTGTAGTAGATGTTCAAAAGATACCAAATTCCAAACATAGCAGCAAGCTGTGCAATCTGAACCAATTCACTTGTTTCATTCTCATTTGTTATCTCCGGCACTGAAGCAACCCTGATCTTGAAACTATGACATCCACTCTTTGAACATGGAAATAATGAAGTAGAGATTATTTTAGTCTTGAAACATTGTGAAGAAGCTTTTCGACAAGAAGCGATGAGAACAGCTGTTATAATGTGTTTTTAAAGAAGTGAGTTTCAATGTTGGGCTAAATCTTTGGTTGGAATTCCCATATAGAAGTTTTCGTGGGTTGAGAAATGGGGTTGAAAGATACAGACCCAATGCTGTATGCATTCTGAGGTTGAAGAACAAGTGAGAAAGACACAGCAAGAGATTTTTTTTTTTTTTTTGGTTCTCCCTATCCTCTGCTTCTGTGGTATAATTCAACGTTGCATGAATGGTTTAAGAAGCTCGAGGCTCATGTAGTTTCATAAGCAATAAATGATGGGTCCATCCCTATATTAATGAGGTTTAGCTCAGAAATGCTAGAGACGTCTCTAAAATTGTGGAGATATCCATTCGAAGGTCGGACCCAGTTTAATGGCTAGTCAAAAATTCACTGGTTGTGGGAATGAAATGTCAAAAATTAGCTCCGCCATTGGCAAACTGGGTGCCTGTGCAGAAGAGGTGGACTCTGGGTCCTGTGCAAAACGTGTGAGGAGAATTGGGTCGTGTGAAAAACGTGTGAGGAGAATTGACTTAAAAAAGAACTAGATATGGATTTGGAGGATATTGACAAATACTGATGGGTTTGCTGTTCTGTCAAGGGGTTGGCTGAGCTTAAATTTGAGCAGGCCTACGGGTGGATTGTTGAAGTTAAGCAATCATAGCTTGGATGATAGTGTTGAAAGAGATTGGCGACGTGTATCTGTGGTGTGAATTTGTCGAGTTGAAGAAAATTTTATTGAGGCAAAATATGTGGCAGGGAGCGCTCCAATTATAGACGTACATCCAGGGACCGTTTATCAGATTTCAAACAATGTCGACCTAGACGGAAAATTGATCAAAGGCGCGTGGGCTTGCGTTTGTTTGGCATTTTACGTTCCTTTTTAAAGTTTAATCCAATATTTTTTTTTATTTTTTATATTTAGTATATCAAATTTTATATTAATTTTATTCATTTCTTATATTCATCTACTTAATTTAAAATAATCAAACATTATTCTGATAGTAATAACGGCAAATTGTAACTACATTTAGCTATTCAAAATTTAATATATAATTACAAAAATTAATATAAAATTTAATATCACCAAATATAAAAAATTTAGCCTTCAATCAAATGCTGTCCAAAATTTGTAGAAAAACAAAAAAATTTTACCAAACAGGACCCGTGGCTTGATATCACGTCTCGGATCCTGAAACAGTGATCCTTTCAGACATGGACCAAGCTTTACCAAGTTAAATCATAGACAGCTTGAATGAATTATTACATTTCTCAATGGCAACAGAAGATTCTCCATAAATCCTTCAAAAAGTTTAACTGCAAAATTCCCATTTAAAAAATTACAGAAACTAGAACCGGGCTACTATTGATCCCACAAAAAATTTCCCAAAATTGCCGAAACTCATTTGGCTGCTAAACGTCATTCTTCATAAAGTTCTGCAGCCTTCATCATTGAGTGAATAGCAGGCGTTAGCTATCATTTTTTAATAACGAAGTGGAAAATCTAGATCAAATATCAGAGACCAAAATTTTCTTTTATAACTTCTCAAACTCCAGTGTTATAAAAAGAATTCGAAGTGCATGATGCACAGACAATCCAGATGAGACAGAACTCCTCTAACCTACAAAATGGATGAATTTGTAACCACATTCTTCATCATTGACATTTGAGCCTTGCAAATGTCAAATAACCAGTGTGACCTCTAGCATCACCACATGGCCTAGCCATTATTACAGGAGAACTGGTATCATCCTGCAAATTACTTCCTTCATTTGACCGCTGCCTTCTCTTGTAAGGAGGAGACCCAAGAGAAACGCCTTCTTCACCCTGGCCACAATCCATTTTCCACTCGCGAACTTCATAAGTCCGAAGGAGCACCTCAAATGTCCTTATATCTGTATACCAACACAAGATACATATATTAGCATCCAAAACTTGTTATCAACGATTAAACTAACTAGTTACCAGAAAAAATATTTCAACAGAACTCGTGCATTCACACTCACAGGCATAGAAAGAAGGCACTATTTAAACCAGAGAATATTCTATAAACACATTACTGCATTCAGAAACACGAGAAATCACCGACAGTACTGCAGCTTACCTGTAAAGTTTGATTTAAGAGTTTCACAGGAACGCTGTACTTGCTCAATGCATGGTGAGAAGGAGCACAAAACCCCATCTTGTTTCAACATTTTCCCAGCTGAAGGAATGGCCGACCATGGTTGTGGTAGATCCAGAAATACAGAATCAGCCAACCCAGAATATTCATCCGGAAATCCCTCACCCTGAATGTCTCTAACTCCAACTTTGACTAAGCTGCTTACCCCTGTCCTCTCAAAATCTTCCCTATTAGCAAATTCAAAAAAGAAAGGAGCATCTTGTTCCAATGAGGAGCTTTGTATTGGGCTGCTATTCAACTTATTATTATTATTATTTCTGAGAAATATGAGTTTTTTTCTTAGTTATATAAGTAGAATTTTTGTTTTGCAAAATTTTTATTACCCAATTGACACTTGATCTTTTCAAAATTTCTTATGAACAAAATTCATTGTCTTTATGAGTCTAAAATTTTAAGAATTCTAATTGTTAATCACAGTTATACAAGCTTTTCTATATTTTACTTAATATCAAAATTATAAGTGGGTTTTCTCACTTTTTTTCCTTCTAAAATTCTCTTAATAAGATGTATATTTTTAAGAATATTACTATTTGCTTCAATTATTTTCTTTCTTCTATTTAAAATGAGGTGAATAGAATTAATTTATTCAAAATAGAAAAAAAGAACAAACACAAAAAAAAAAAAAAAAAAAAAAAAACTTATTTAAAAATGAGAGGATTAAGAAAGTGCAAAAATATATATAAAAGAGAAAATTATTACAATGACAGAGAAAATTAACATTAAAATATGAGTATTGTTAGTTGAAAAATTATAGTGGATCATAATAAAGAGGAAGAAAGAGTCGAGCATACACCAAAATTCTCATTTTAACTGTTCAAGCAATCTTTTTCCTTTTGTTTTACATTTAATTTCTTAGCCAAATTCTTCTTTCTTTGGTGTAAAACTATACCATTGTGTGAGAATAAGAATGATTTGTAGATAAATGATTTTACACTACTCTCTCTCCCTTCATAAAATCTATTAGTCAGTGTTTACTAATAAAAACTAAAAGTCATTCTGTATTAGTCACTATTAGCCATATGTGCATATAAACTCGGTGTAAGCAAGAATTCTATTAGACATTTATGGTTGATGGGGTATTCATCATGACTAACAATTAATATATATATATATATATATATATATATATATATATATAAAGGAAAGTAAAAAGAAAAGGATAAATTGATCAATTTGATCACATGACTGAGTAAAAGGTAAAAAAGTCAAGTTCATTTAAACAAGATACTTTGAGATATGACTGCAATTGATGCAATAACTTATACAACTTTTAATGCTATGAAGACTAATAATAACTTTGGATATTTATTATCTTGGATAAATTGTTTATATGTATTAAGATATTATTGCATATTCAGTATTTTAATACTTATGACTTTTAATATTAGTCTAAGGATATAACATACTTATCATTGTAATATGCATTTTATATAAATACATTTATATAATATAAAGCACGGAAACTTTGCTAAGTCACGTTTCCCTATTTCGAAAATGTTTTCACATTTTCTTATTTTCAGGTTTCTCAGACATTTTGTTTTTATAAATGTTTAGAAAATATTATTTTCCTTCGTCCGTTTCCGTGTTTCCCCATTTTTGCATTTCCGTGCTACATGGTGTACAAAACAACTTGTAATAATATTTGAATGCAATGTTATTATATATTTAAGTATGCATAATTGTGATGAGGACATGGCCACCATGTAGTGCAGGTCTATATGCTTGTTTATACTAAAGCCACAAATATGAAAGCAAGAGATCAATTTTTTACCTTGCTGAAGCAGCCCTTTGTTCGTGAAAATCAAATGTATAGACACATCCTGTAGGAGCCACAGCCCTCGCAAGTGAGGTTGTTAAAGATCCACTTCCAGTGCCAGATTCAAGTACCAAGCATCCAGGAACTATCTCCAAGTATGTAATCACAAAGGAAATATCAGCAATATAGAGAATCTGAGTCCTATGGCTTAAAACCAGAGTCCATAGTTCAGGAGTTGGAGCTAATAGATAAACAAATCCACCCCTGTTGCTAAGCACTTTGGATCCAAAAGGCTTGCCAATCCAGTCTGAATGTTTAAATACACCAAAACGGTTTTGGAGCACTGAAGTCTCACATACTTTAATGGCCTTCATTGTATCATGCTTCTCATAGACAATAACTAAGTCTCCATCTCTAATGCACCGTGTAAATGATAACTTTTTTGTTGGATCAGTGAGCAACATCTTTAAACGTTGAATCTATTGATCTAGCATTGTTAGAAGCAAAATCTGCCACGAATGGAACTTAGATAAGAAACAACATAACATAACCATATGACATATTTGTCTGATTAACAGAAAAACTAATTCTTTAATGCTAGTAAAGTACTTGTGAGCATGTTCATGATAACTCAAGTTCATTTTCATAGTTGATTATAAGCAAAACATGATAAATAAAGAATAAGACTTCAAGCCCACAAAAGGTTGAATTTATGGCAACATAAAAAAAAAAAATATAAAACCAAAGTATGAATGGTCTAGCTTAATAGGTAAAACTGCATCTCCTCAATCCACCCTTCCAAACCCCCCCTCCCCCGCAATATATATATATATATATATATATATATAACATTCCATATGGATGATAGAATTGAATTAAAATTGAGCTGGAATTACAATTCACATTTTTGGATCCAAAGTGATAAAATTGGAGTTAGGCTAAAAGTACAATTTCGTGTTTGGGTTGCAAAATGACAAAATTGAAATTGAAATTATAAATGTAATTCTGATGCTTAGATAAATTTTTGTCAAATTGTAATTCTCATTCTACTTTTAGACACAAAAATAATATATGTAAAGAATGAAAATGTAATTGAACTTAAAATATATGAAGATGCTAAAAAATATATACGTAATAAAATTTGTAACCTTAATTAATCCAACTCAAGCTAATAATTAAGTATTGACATAGTTGTCAAAGGTGCAAGCGTCCTTAAACACAAAGGGGTCCTAGAGCTTAGGCACAGCTGCATGCCTAGTTGACATGAGCTGTCCATGAATTAAAAAAAAAAATCATACTTTCGAATAATATTTAATCATTTATAATTACAAAATAAACTATTTAAAAGTTCCATTATCAATGACATAAAAAGTCATAAACCATTAAAAAATTCTAGCAACGTCATTGCTTATAAAGTTTTTTTTTTTTTTTCAAAGACAAATATGAATTTTAACAAGTGTCAACCCATAATCCTAAATTAATATTACTTCTAGCATCACTAGAAGTATCCATGCTTCAAAGTTCAAACATTCATACCAAAACAACGGCAGAAAAGTTTATTTATTTTTTTTAAATCAAGGTCAAAATTTAGAAATTCATATTCTGAATTTATGATATTCCTCATAAAATTGTCCTACAGCATAACACAAAAAGGTAAAATTTTTTTCTAAATTTTTCCCTAATTCATATGTTTTGATTTGTCCCTAGATATCACAATTTCTGCAAGGTTTACTAAAGGTAGAGGAGATGAATAACAAAGACCATATCCTATTTATATATCTCACTAAATGAAAACATGTAGATGCTATAGATTTAATTTCAAACAGAAAAGGCTAACCAATTTTAGCCGTGATGCCGGTACCCGACAAACAGCAGAACCAACAGAGAGATGGAGAACCCCAAAAAAAAGGAAAAAAAAAAAAAGACAAAACCAAATCTCAAATCAACAGAAAGAAGAAGCAGTAATGCTTACAATTGAAATCAAAATGTGAAGAAAAAAGCAAATAGACAATCAAAAGGAAAAGAAATCAGTCTCACTTTAAAAAGAACAGAGCCAAACTTTGATTTCTTCAACATTTGAACATCAGTGCTAGAGAGTTGCGAAATAAAAGAGCATGAACCTGTTTTGCTTCTTTAGCTCTGCAATAATCGTTTTGAAAGACCTTCTTCGCATGTGGAGAAGAGATGTCTCTCTTTTTGGCCTCTGTTAGTGCTCGAGAAGAAGTTCAGATGGGGGCTGTCTCAGCTTTAGGTTTATTCTTCTTTCCTTTTTTCTTTGTTTCAGACGTTTATTGGCCTTTTTTAAATTGGAACTGGAAGTGAGCTGCTCATGGATGGGCTGAGACTAATTACATTGCTTTTCCAAGAAGTCCATCCCTACAAAACGTTGAAATTTTTTTTTTTTAAAATGAATTTCTTAAAATCAGTCCATATCATTTTCTGAATTTATTAAGTAATCAATAATTTTACAATTATTCACTATGCTTATATCTGAAATTAAAAGTAATCCTTTAATGAATATAAATCATATTTGAATAAATAAATAAATAAAATTTTAATGTATAATAATAATAATTATAGGCATTAAAATTATTTATATAAAAAAATTTTGCAATTATGTGCTACAAATTATTTTATATGAAAGGGTTATAAATATTGATTTTAGTTAGGTTAAGAATTTTTTATCGTAATCGTCACATTTTAACCATGACATATTGACACGTGTATAACACGACTGCGACTACAGTTTAAAACCATAGCACAACTGAAATTCTTCTTGGGTTTGAAGATTGCAAGATCACAAGGAATTTCTACCAGTCGAAGAAAATGTATTGACTGGTGACAATGGTCAATTGGGTTCAAGGCCTGACAACGGAAATGAATCATAAACTGATGCATATAGAGGTAGGATTCAATTGAGTGCAAACAACTTGTTGCAAATTGATGTATCTCACAATTACTGGAACTGATATTAACTATTTAGTACATGTTCTAACTCAGTATATAGACAAGCCTGTTGTTAGTATACACAGTACTCAAGTATCTCAAGTCTACACCAGATCAAGGAATTTTCATACCCTCAAAATCAGATTCTTAATTTAAAATTTAAAGAGACAGTGATTGAGCTGATAGCAAAGAGATAAGGAAGCCTGTTACTGGTCTTTGCATTTTTATTGAAGATTCTCTTGTGAGCTGAAAATCTAAGAAACATAGTACCATTTCTAGAAGCTCTGTGAAGGTTGAATACAAAGCTATAGCTTCTACAACATAAATCATGTGGATTTTATAATTTGTTGGCAGATTTTCAATTTTCATCTCCAATGCCTATGCAATTGATGTGTGATAATATATCTCTGCAATCTATATTTATCAAAATTTAATTTTTGATGAGAGGACTAAACATATAGAATGAGATTGTCATTTCATTAAAGATAAAGTCTTGGATGGTACAATCAATCTAATCTATGTTTCCACCAAGCAGCAGTTAGCAGACCTGTTTATAAAAGCTTTCATCCCAGTGAAATCTGCTATACAAGATAAGTACATATATGCCCAACTTGAGAGGGAGGGCCCAGATAATTAAGCAAATGAAAAAAATATATATTGTCGAATCCACAGCAGCTAAGTAAACCTCCATATTAGAATGCCAGCCAGCAAAAATTAGTTACAAAGACATTTAGGTAATATTTGATAGGATGTAATGAAATGTAATGTAATATAATAAAAAGAATTTTTAATTTAATAATTTATTAAATTTGTATTTTATTACATTCTATTACATTTTATCAAATATTATCTTAATGTGTTCGATAGTCAACAAAAGTTGTTGGCTAGTTAATTTTGTATATAGCTGTACATAAACAAGTCTTGAAGCTTTAATTACACAATTTCCATTTCTATTTCTAGAAATTTCAGTCTCCGTCACCTTTTCTTCTTTGAGGTATTCTATAGACTTTTTTTTTTAGGGAGAATTAAGGGATAGTCATAGTAAGTTCATATTTTTCTTTTATTTAATTACTTGATTCCTTTTTTTTTTCTTTTTGGGTCTAATCCGCTTCTAACTTGATGTTAGATATATAATCGCAGAACAAATGATAGATGGGGATGATTGGTGCCCCCTTTTTTTTTTTTTTTTTTTTGTTTTGGGGGGCTAGTTTGTTGTTTTTTATAATCGAATGTACGAACAATTGGTGGGGAAGCTGATCAAGGTGAATTGAGTGGAAATTTCATTCATGGGTTCTTAAAATATGACACGTTCTTAGAAACCAACATCACTTTTGAAGTCTTTCCTGTTTTAATTTCTGGGATTCTGATCTGTTGTTTAGTATGGGGCTAATGTACTTATTGAGTTTCGTGTTTATAATCATAGGTAATAGCAGTATACTGTCATGGATTAGTGCTCTAATTTATTTCATATCTCTTGCGTTGCCTTTATATTAGACAAATTATGGGGATTTTAGTCTCTGCTTGTGTTAGCTTCATATAACTTTCTGGGTTCTGGTTATTAGTGGTTACATTGCCTGCTAATTAGGTGAAAGATTGAGATATATTTTGATTGATTACTAGGTATTTTGACATCTCCCTATATCGATCAAAAGTTTGGATTTTGGTGTACAAATCTGCAGCTTACAAGTTAGCTTTTGAGTATTGAATGACTTATGCATGTTTTGATGTTTCTCGAGGGATTAATAATTGAATAAAGATTTAGTTTTTGGACTGCAAGATTGTAATTTTCTTAGAAAGAGAGAGAGAGAGATGAATGATGTTTAATTGACTTAGGATAATTGGGTTTAAAAATTAGTATTTTATGTTGGAAATTAATATTTGAGGATGGATATATAGCTTTATGTTGTTCTATTATTTCTATTGAATTTAGTTTGTTTAATTATTTGTGCTAATTGTTCATATTTCTTATTAAAAATATAAAATTACAATATATATTATAAAATAGTCAATTAAATTGAACCAATCAAACCGGTCAAATAAAAAAATTAATCTTCCAATTAGTTCAAATTAAAAATTAGTGTTCTAATAAGTTCAATCACTGATAGATTTTAAAAAATTTTTCCTTCTCAAAAAAAATCTCTTCACTTGTTCAGGAAAAAAAAAATTTAAAAATAACTTAGGGTTCTTATCACTTGAGGATGAGGTGAGCCCTTGCTTTGGATTTCTCATGCACTTTTGGCCCTTCACTTGGATATATGTGGATAATAGCCATTCTCTCTTTTTTTTTTTTTTCAACTGACATTCTCTCATTTACGTCTACTACTATATACATAGCAAACATAAATATCTCACACAAAAATATCTACCAAACTGCACTTTTTCTTTTTCATTCCTCTCTCAAAATGCATCATGATCATCAACAACTCCCTTGCTTGCATTGCCAACCACAAGACTATATTAGAATGGTAAATTATTGTTGTACAACTATCTAACAAAATCTTAGATACTTAGAATCATTCCTTTTGCTTGTTTGTACATTATATTAGCTTCTTGTTATTGTTATACTGTTTGTTTTCATATAGCGAATTATTGGGTTTCTTAATTAGTTAATATGAGACCTTAATTAATTTGGGAAGTGTAGGTTCAGCATTTAATAGAGAGGTGTCTGCTCTTTCGTATGAGCAGAGATGACTGCATCAAGGCACTTGCAAAGCATGCTAGTGTCCACCCAATAGTCACTCTCACAGGTTAATTTTCCCTCTCTCTATCTATGTAAGCTTATTGTGCTTCTCTCGGGTACAAGTTTTGCTTCCTGGTGCCTGCAGTGTGGAAAGAGCTACTCAAAGAGAATAAGGGCTTCTTCCAAGCATATTTCCAGGCTATTTCTGCCAGGCACTTGACCGGTAAGCTAACTTATAAAACTTTTTTACTAGGGGGCAGCTTCGTAATCTTGAACTTTTCTTTTTAAATGAAATTAAGAAATGGAAGAAAAAAAAAAATCAAGTTCAACTGTGTTAGTCTAAGTGAAACTCTCTGATTTTATTTTTCCAGGTAGGCCTGCCATTAGGGACTTCAGAAGAAGAAAGCATTGGAGGTGAGTTGGATGGCCCTCGGCACCCTTGGAACAATATGGTTTGTTAAACTTCCAATATTAGCAAATCTAATAAGAGTGTAAGAGCTCAAGAATTATATGCTGATTGTAAATAGGGTCATATTAAGTTCAGCGGTTAAGAGGTAAGTGAAAAATAATTCTCGAGCATATAAAGATACACAAACATTTTCTTCCTACTCATTCATCCTTGTGGTTTTTATTTTTATGTTTTTTCAGAGTAATCCTTGTGGTTTGTTGGTCATTATGCGCATGTTAAGAAAAAAAAAAAAGAAGAAGAAATTACTAGTTATAACATGATCAAAATTCTATTTTGAGTATATAAGATCCACAAATAAATAATAAAAACATAGTAATTGAATTTCAATTTCATATGATTATGAAATAAATAGATCAGTGTTAATTATTATCTGATAATATGTTGGGCTGAGTTTTTTAATTTGAATGAATTAGGTTGACTGAAACAATAATCATATTTAAGTGATCTAATCAAATAAAATCGTTTTTTAATGATCATAATTTAGTGAAACTTAAAACAAATTATCCAGTTATAATAAGAGCAAAAACCAAAAAGAAAAAAAAAAAAAAAGAAAAGTTATATTGCAGTTTTTTTTTTTTTTTAAAAAAAAAAAACATGCAAACCCTATTCTTGACTCAAACAAAGCAAAATTAATTATACAATATGGCTTGATTACAGGAGACAATTAACTCATGTAATTACATGCCAGTCTAAAATTCAGTTGGCCCCTTAAATTTTTTTTTTTTTTTGAAAAGTTCATACCAGTCTAAATTATTTTTTTGATTAATTTAATCCCTATATTTGAATTTAAGATATATTTAAATCCAAACTTTTAACAAAAATAATAAAAAATAAAATTTCACATTTTGAAATTAATAAATTTATTAAGAAATATAAAAATTAGAGGAGAATGCTGTTAAGAAAAAATGAAATTTTTTTTAAAAAATTATAAGTCAATTGACTATTTATCTATTGAAAACATATTTGAAAAGTAATTTAAAATATTTACAATAATTTAATGACTATTTTAAATAAAAATAAATCTATCTAATCGATCATAAAATAAATTAATTAAATGACCATGAGTATAAATTATCCGAGATTGGGCTAATTATATAAGATGTTCATTAATAAACTACCAAACTAGTTTGTGATATTAGAAGTCTAATTTACCTGGAAACATGAATATGGGCCCACCTATACTTTTTTTAAAAGACGGATCTGATCTTTTATTGTACGATGAGTCCAGCCTCAGTCCTCATGGACTGAGCCCAACGGGCTTGTCTGATTATGAGGTATAGTTTTTTTGGGCTAGAAAGTGTGGCATAATTTGGCCTTTATTGCTGGTGAAACATCAAGGTACCTACAAGATGCCAAAATATTTCTTCTCATCATTTCAAATTATTGTAGATTAAAATATTGAAAATAGCTATATAATTTCATTAATTTATTTTTTTTATGATTTAATACTTTTAAATTTACTTTTTAAATATAACTTTTAGTCCTATTTTTACAGAAGTATGACTCATTTTATATGAAGATTATTATCATTTTTTATAGATTGAATATCAATATTTTTATTGAAATGATGAGTCAGATATTTATAAAATTATTTTATCCTTTATGAATTCCTTCATTTCAAAATAAATAGAGGTGATACCTTTTTTTTTTTATTTGAGTGTATTGGAAAAATGTGATCTAATTTTAAAAGATTTAAAAAATTCTAAAATCAAATATGATTATACGTCAATTTGAATTAATCTAATCCTAACTCAATTTAAATTTATATAAATTTGATTTGATTTAAAATATTAAATATTCTAAAATTATTTAAAAAATAAGATAATATTTATTTTATTTAAAAAGTCAAATTTATGAGTGATCTTGACTCAAACTGAAATGCAAAAATAACTAAAATTTTCTTTTATATTTTGACTCAATTCACCTACAACCTAAATTAATTCTACTCTTAAGAAAAAAGAACTTAATCCCAAATAAATCTGATTTAAATGTAATTCATCTGCCTTATTTCTTAGCTAAAATTGACTTATTCTTATAACTGAGTATAATACTTAAATATTACAATTGTTTTGTTCATCATAAAAATAATTTTTTGCATTTTCACATATTTTTAATATTTTCTACATTCACTAACAAAAAAAAAAAGACAAAAAAGTCAGTGAACAATATCCAATACCAACACTTTGGGTCAATATTTAAACGTAAACGTATTAAACTTTTAATATAGAAGGATTTTTTTTTTTAATACCCTGTTACGAATTAACTTACTACTAATTCTTGGCTTGGATTAAGAAACAATAAGTCGATCTTTCCACTTTTCACTTTAAGTTACAACTAATGGGTACTATCCAAAAACTCAAAATAATAATAATAATAATAAGTGACATGCATAATCATTAGGAGAAAATCCAAAATTGCAGGGATTCTTCCAGTTTCCACAACGAATACTTGAATCTTTGATTTTTGAACACAGAAGATGACTGGGTTTAACCATATTGATAATTTAGCTCTTCACTTTACATATACAAAATAAAAGGAGAAAAAAACAAGTCCAATCATCAACATCTCAATCGAACACAAACCATATTATCATTCCACGGACAATATAAATCAGCAGTTCACACCATTCATCACATCCAGAGATGGTTCATAACAAAATTATTTGTATTTAAATATAAACCCCACTGCAAAATCAATGTCTATATGGAAGAACAAAAAGATTCACAAGCAAATAGTATCGTGGTCTTCAATACCAATTCCAAATAGTATTAATATCCCAAAACTCCTGCGAAGCAGAACCAACGTCGCCATTCCCTTTCCCAATTTTCTTAGGCAACAAATTCTGAGGGATGTTGGGCAAAACACCACCGTTTGCAATGGTAACAGTACCCGATAGCTTGCTAAGCTCCTCATCATTTCTCACGGCAAGCTGAATGAACCTTGGCACAATTCGTTTCTTCCTGTGTCTCTTGCAGCATTCCCAGCGAGTTCATGGAGTCGAGAATGGTCTCGAGTTGTTCGATGGCTAGGGAATCAAGAATGGTCTCAAGGACAGATCCAACGGTGATTTGGGTGTTAGAATTTTTATGTGGGCTAATATTAATTATGAGTCTATTTTAATTATTTATAAAATGGACTGAATAATATAGTTTATTGATTTGGGGTAAGCCCAATTAAAATATGATCAATTGAGTAATGAGATTGTGACATCTTTTGTGGGCCGATATGAAAGACGGTCAGTGTAGGCCTATTTTAACATGGACCTATGATGAGTGGGTATGTTAAAATTATTATAAATAGGCTAGGTCCCCCTCTCCTGCCTTCATAATATTTTGACAACCCTAGTTGTTACACTCATTGGTAGTCATCTTGTGGGAAGGTAAAAAAGAGGAATACTTAGCTCTCTTTTTCAACTCTTTTGATCTATTATCCGAGTGTTCTATTTTCAGTAATCGAAATAATGGAGCTGACCAATTTAGGATCCAATACGTAAAGAGGTATGCAACTTATTTTCGCTTTCAGATCTATTGCGCAAACATGTACGCAATTTTGCTTCTGCTTAATTATGAATGGTATTCTAAATTCATGTACTAGATCCTGAATAAATTCTTACATGTGGTATCAGAGCTTAGATTGTACATGATTTAGAACCCTAAATATTTTGTATTGTTAACAAAAAAAAAAAAAAAGAAGGAAAAAAAAAAGGGGAGAAGGAATGCGCTCTGTGGGTTTCGAACCCACGACCACAGGGTCCCTACACGTGATCTTAGCCGACTGGACTAAATGAATTGGTTGTCCATTTTCTATGCGGACTGATATTTAGATAATATGTCCATGCACCTGATGATATATTTTAATTTTATTTTAATACTTATTAATATATTTATATATTAATATTTAGGTGGTTTATATATATATATATATATATATAATTGATTGTCTATTCATTATTTAGTGACATTGACCTTGTGATAAAATCAAATAAATAAATTATAAATATTTATTTTGCACATATATGAGAAAATAATTATGTGTTTAAAATTAAGGTCTATTGAGTTTGATACCTTGTGTATTTTTGGAAATATATATTTGTGTTCAGTATGTATTTTAATTGAGCTATTATAAATCTCTAATTAAAAATAATTTTAAGGGTTAATATGGGTGTTACTGCCAAAGTGGGACATCTATTGAAATTCGTAGAGTTGTTTTTAATTTTTGCGAAGAGATAATTCCAAATCAATGTATTTAATAACCTGCCCAAAAGGAGTTATTAGATGCATTGATTTTGGGATAGCTTGTTGAAATGAAAACAAAATTTCAAATTAATGTATATAATGACCTGCACAAAAGAGGTTATTAGATGCATTGATTTTGGGAGGGCTTGTTGAGATGAAACTATTTGTGCTTAGAGTTGCATTAGTCTAGAGAGTCTGTCTGCCCAAAGGGGTTAGATTTCTCGAAACTGGTGTGAACTTGATTGTGAGCTTCATAACTAGAAATTCTATTGCATGTGCATGTTCTGCCCAAAGGGGAATATGTAGTTATGCCAGAATTTTCTAGATTGAGTAAATTATAAATTTGTTTTTGTATCTAGCCCAATTCTAATACATGCTCTTGTTTTGTGCAATCAGTTTCCTTTAGTTTTAATAATAGTACTGCAACTGTTGAACTTTTGGCAAACACAAAACTTTAAGAGGTGAAAATAAGACATTCAGTTTGTTTTAGGAATGAGTGAGATTGATTATGTTTTTTTTTATGAAGATGAGCCTGTTAAACCCGCCTGTGAGAGTAATATTGAAGGAAGATAAATTACATGTAAAGTGTGAGTGATCTAATCGTATTAGTCTTATGGCTATGAGACAAACTATTTCTGAATATTTTAGGAGTAGTTTGCTCACTGATGTTACAACCAAATTTTATTATTGCTATAGAAAATATATACTTTGTATCTGATAAGGTTGAGGCTGGAACCTTATGAATTAGTGAACCAGTATGAAATACAACCATAGTGAGAGTGTAATGATTACATTCTAAATCTGGTTCACTTTCAAACCAAACTTAGGGGTCTGAAACTTGATTTATTTTTCAATTTTGAGATGAGATTGTATATCAGCTTAATATTGGAGTCTGAATTTTGTCTAATTTTGGAGAACACCTTTTATGTTCCATCTTTGAGGAGAAACTTGTTTTCTATTTTTGTTTTGGATAAAATTGGATATCATTTTGCTATTGGTAATGGTAGAGCCAATATGCTTTTAGATTCTAAATTGATCGGTGAATGTGTTTTGTTTGATATTTTATATAGATTGTATTTGGATGATCTAGTGATTGCGGTCCTTGTTGTTGTGGTCAAACAATCCTTAATTAAAGAAAAATCTTTTTTATTGTGGCACAAACGTTTAAGTCACATATCTAAAGAAAGAATTGGAAGACTAATGAAAGATGATATTCTTCCTTTTATTGATTTTGAGGATCTAGTTTTTGTGTGGATTGTATAAGGGGTAAATTGACTAAGAATAAAGAGAAATGTGCTAATTGACGTTTAAATCTTTTAGAGATTATCCATACTAATATTAGTGGATCTTATTCACATACTATTTGTGTCAATAAATATTTTATGACTTTTATTGATGATTTTTCACGTTGTGACTATTTATACTTGATAAACGAAAAATCTTATATCGTTAAGGTGTTTAAAATTTTCAAAATTGAGATTGAGAAATAATGAGGAAAAGTCATTAAAATTGTGAGATGTAATCATTGGGGCGAACATTATGACAAATATAATGAGACTGGGCAACATATGAGAGAGTTTGCCAAATATTTGCAATAGTGTGGAATAGTCACCCAATATACCATGCCTGATAGTCCTGAACAAAATGTTGTCGCTGAAAGGTCAACAATTCCAAATGATTATGAGGTCTATCTTGGTGAATGTGATTATAATATAGGTCATGATATTGATCCTGTATCTTATGATAAGGCTGTAAATAGTGTTTGTTCTAAATTCTGGATTGATGCTATGAAAGATGAGATGACATCAATGAGTCATAACGGAGTTGGAGAACTAGTGGAACTTCCTTCTAATAATAAACCTATTGGTTGCAAATGGGTAAACAAAACCAA
>CATIWR010050526.1:0-43674 GCA_949677035.1 Omphalea diandra | reverse complement strand
TATATATATATATATATATATATATATATATATATATATATATATATATATATATTTGAGTTTTAATCAAATGAGTCAAGTTGATCACAACTCAATATAATTCGATTCTAATCTGCCCAAAAAAGACAATCATATGAATTTAATCCAAACTCTCTCAACCTGTGTGCACCTCAAGCTGCATATATCCGCCATGCGAGGTATGGGGGATAGACATATGTACATAGTATCTTGTATACTGCTAGCAAATACATGCGAGGTATGGGGGATAGACATATGTACATAGTATCTTGTATACTGCTAGCAAATAAAAACATTGGCAAATGACATGAAGTAACTAGCTAGACATATTCAAGGGTCAATTATAGAGTTTGAATCCGGCTTGAAGCAACCAGATTTTAGTGAATCAGTATATGAACCAATTGAGCCGCTACTTGTCTCGTGTTGTTTGTTATTTATGTTAATTAGTGCAGGCTTTTCCATTTCGTTTGTCTTGGTGCCCTTGTTCTCTTTTCTGTTTGATGATATTTATATATACACGCTTTAGTTTCACGTACTCTCACTATGGGTTCGTCCCTATTTTATTTCTGCTTCTGGGTGCAACGTAACTTACGTCAATACTAAGTTAGGTTGTGCATGCTTGCTTGCGTTTATTGAATTTTATTCATACATCTTTTTTTTTTTTTTTTTTTTACTGTGGAGAGTTACAATTATTAGTTCCAAGACTAATAAAAAAGGCCTGAATTTAGATATCAACGGATGATTAGAGATTTGAAATTTGCTGTTTTACGTGAAATCCTACATATACAATTTAACTAGTAATCATTTGCAAAGGGAACATAATAATAAGAAAAGCTGAAAGAGGGATAAAGAAGAAGACATGAATTTGGTTTGTTGACTTTTCCTTTACAACTTTAATCACATTCCATTGAATTTATTCATCGGAAGTCACCAATTTAACTTGGCTTCATCTGTGATTAATTGTACAGCTAAAACGCTAATTACACAAGTAGAGGCTTCATCATCCGATTTATCTTCTCCTTTGATGGTTAATTTCTAGGTCAATATTAATTACCAACTTCGTAGTATATTCTTTTTCTTTTTCAGCTTTTACACCTTTTAATTATCAATCTTTTCCTTCTTATCTTTAGCAAACATCAGCAAAGTTAACCCACAAAATTTTGAAAAAGTTCGTTATATATAAGAGCACCGTTAGGTTTAGCTTCCAGTTTTTGTCAAGCGCATTTGACTCTTTTTTTTAAAAAAAAAAATTCAATATATAATTTAAACATGTCTCTAATAGTAATAATTATTAAATTGCGTCTAACTTCAATTCTTTAAAGATATAATATTATCATTATTTATTTATTTTTTTATAATATTTCCATTCATATTCACTTTTAGGTATTTATTCTATTAAAAATCTGTATCTCATGAGTTTATATTTTTTATTTTTAAAAAATAAATTAATTCATGTATAAAATTATTTTTACATAAACTTGTTAACATAATAAAATTCATAAAATTTTAAAGATTAAATTTCAATTTTATTCATGTAATAGTACATTTAAATATATGGTTATAAATTAAATATTTTATTTAATAATATGATTAAAAACTAATTTATATTATTTAGTGTATATATATTTATTATTAATGAAATATTATAAGTAGTTTCTCATGGTAGCTTTTATTTTTTTTTAAAAAAAATTATTATAAACTCATATATTTCATTATAAGTTTATGGTTATATTATGATGCATTAAATGAAATATAAATGTTGTACCTAGTCAGATAATTAAAAAGTTAATCAATCTCTTTCTAATTATTAATCAATCTCTTTCTAATTAGGGATACATATATTTTTAAAAATTATTTTATAGTTCGGATCTACATAGACTCTTCATCGATTCTCAGTGAATCAGGGAGTTTAACAATCCTGATTTTAACCCAAAAAAAAAAAAAAAAAAAAAAGCCACTAAACATATCTTTATTCTATATATGATATACCTTTGAGAAAAAGAAAATTTTCATATGTACCCATCATCTTACCTTTTGTTTTTTTTGTGGGGATTCCAAAAACAACTTTCCAGTTAAGCATGGAAGTGTCTAACTTTGATGATGATTTTCCCCTCCACCATATGTATCTCTTCTCTGTTGCTCCTCTCCTCAGTATCATCATCAAAATAATAATAAATATTATTATAAATGATCAATAAAACCACTTTATATATCCCAGTAAAAAATATTTATTAAAAAATCTCATATATATATATATGATTTAATGATGGCGTGTGTGCTTATAAATTTTATTTTATTTTTCTAAAAATAAAAATAAAAACAATATAAAATTCAAAAGCTACCACCTTTTCTTGTGTTTATATATATGTATATAGTGAGAGAGATATATGTGTATTAGCTGATAAATTCTCTCTCTTGCTTATACCTAAACTACATGGACGATTCTTGGAGAATGCGGATGGGGATGCCGACGCTTTCACGGGGCCGTTCCATGCAAGACACGTCATCCGGACCCACACGGCTTTCCGTCGAATCCCTTGACTCCGACGATTTCGCTGACGTTTTCGGGGGTCCTCCTCGGACAATTCTATCCCGGAAATTCTCCGGCGACTTCACCAGATCATCCTCCCCCTGCTTTTACGAGGAGATTTTCCGGACCCAGGAGGCGGAGAAGAAGACGAAGGGCGGGGGACGGAACTTGCTGGCCTTCAGGATTCCGGAGAAGGGCGACGGATTCTACAGTGACGTTTTTGGCTGGGAGGAAGGGCGGGGGTCGAGGGAGAGGTCGAGGCCTAACTCTAAGGCTAAGTCAAAGTCAAACTCCTCTTCGGTGCTTAGTTCTGAGGAACTCAGTCCTTACCGGCGTCAAGTCACCGGTGATGACGTGGCATTGTCTTCTTTTACTTCTAAGCTCAGGTATGTGAAGAGGGAGCGGCGTCACTATTATAAACTGGTTTTCAATTCTGGTTTTTTGCGATTTTACTTTTATGCCGTTGCGGCCATCACCGAAATTATAAATCTTGACATTTTCTTTTTTGCCCATTTCCTTCGAGTTTCAACTATATATATATAATCAGTCACTGAACCGGTGATTTATGGTTTAGCAGATCTAACTAGTTCAATAGATCTGATTTAATTAAATTAATAATAAATAAAATTTAACAAAATACTATTACAACAGCTTTAAAAATTGAGAATAATCTTTAAAATATATAAATATAATTATAATAATGAAAAATAAAAAATAATATTAAAAATTGATTTGGATCAAACCAAACTAAATATTGATTCAATTTTCAGTTTTATCAATCTAACTGACCAGTCCGATTTTCAAAATATTGATATTAATCTAGAAAACTATTTAAACGATTTACCCAGTATCTAAACTTTTGCATCAGGAGATAAACATTGTAGCATCATAGTGTTAGCTAATGTTTGTGGAGTTTCTTATCTTTATCACCCATTTTCAGCAAATGCAGCTCCCGTTGAGTCATTGTAATGCATCTGTAGGATAGGAACATCATTATTAAGATGCTTTTTAAACAATTTTCTTGGGACAATTTTCGCATGCTTTGTGGGGTAGATATGGCTCCAGAAGCCATTTCACATTTTTCAACACTCTTTCATGCCTTTTTCATTTTTCACCTTTAAGAACGTTGTATACATTACCGTTTCAAAGTTTTGGAAATTCTATATATGGAGGTAATCATTATGCAGTTCTTTAATGTTGTTTGACTCTATAATATTGAGAGTCTAACTGGAACGAAATAAAAACATATTTGTAATGTGTTTGATACTCATATTATATATACTGCCATCAAGAAATTTATCATTTTCAAGATAGAATTGAAATGCATTGATCATAATATCTCTAAACTAGTTAAATCAGTAATTTCAAATGCTTTCTGATAACACTAAAAAACAGCTAGTTTATTTTGGTAACAAATGCTTGACATCCAAAAAAATGGAGAAAACTTATTTTATCTCCTTACAGGCCAATTAATGTGCCATGTAGGTGGAACTCCACCACAATGAGACCTGAAGAACAATCAAGGAAACCAGAGATGCGAATGCCGTCTTTCCCAAACAATTACCCTTCCTATGCTGACAATTATTGCATGGAAAATGAATACAATTATAATTTCAGAAGCTCCTCTATTAAAGTTTCACGGCAGGTCTCATCACCAGAAACTATTCATCTTGAACCCAATTCGAATAGGAGCATCAAAGTACCGGTCGATGATTTAGAACTCAACTCTCCTTCATCCCCTGTCTCTTCACTTTGTCAAGAAGTACCTGAAACAAGTGCTGGCATGCAGTGCAATACAATGCCTGAAGAAGAAGAAATGGAACAGGAGGAAGATGAAGTAATGAGTTCTTATGTTATTGAGATAAATTCTGATTATAGAGAAGTGTCTGAGGAAGCAATTTCTATTGATGAAGTGATTGCATGGGCTAAGGAGAGATTTCAGGCACAAAGTTTTGACCAACAGCAGAAGAAAGATCAATCAGTTGAAGTAGAAGGTGATGTATAGTTTGACCTGAAATTTCTCTTTTAGAAGTGAGTATAATTGACAAATTATTTCAATTGTCGTTAAAATTCTGCAGAAAGGCCTAACACACATGAGTTTATAGGACAACAAATGGATACACATGAAAAGGTGCAATCTCCAATGGTCGTAAGTATTGCTTTCTTGTGATCAATGACAAAATGCAATTCAGAGGAACTGAGTGAGAGCAAGGAGAATTTGATGATTTAATGCGCTTCTACGTTTGCAGGAAGAAGAGCTAAAAAAATGGAGAAGTGAAAAAGAAACAAAACAATCAAAAAAAGATGTAAGCTATGCACATAACAGATGTTTGGTTATGAAGTTAAGGGCACTGGAATTCTTGTTAAATGCAAAGGGGTTGAGATTTTTTATTTTTGCTTCTTTTTCTTCTGCTAAAATTGCAGATGGAGACGGAACTATTGGATGAAGACGTCAAGTTATGGTCAGCTGGCAAGGAAACTAACATCCGTTTGCTGCTTTCAACATTACATCATGTAAGACCTCTAATTTAGCTCTTAAGTTCCATATTTCTGATGCTTGAGAGCTTGTGGGTGACTCATGCCATTGCATACAATGTTTTATTGGAATTACATTCAGATTTTATGGCCCAATAGTGGGTGGTATGCGATCCATCTAACAAGCCTTATTGAAAGCTCACATGTAAAAAAGGCCTACCAGAAAGCAAGGTTATGTCTGCATCCAGACAAATTGCAACAAAGAGGAGCTACACCTCCACAGAAGTATATTGCAGAAAAGGCCTTCACCATCCTCCAGGTAAATCTTAGATATGAAAATAAAATATCTTTTGAAACATATAAAGAATTACTTCCCAGCAGATTAATAGGTAATAATATGATTAGATGACAGAACTCTTAACTTTGTTATGTGCGATTACAGGACGCGTGGGCTGCATTCATATCCCAAGATGTCTTCAATTAGTAGATAAGTCAGGATCCTTTTGAATTCAATTTTGAGACGTAAGTTTGATGACAATCAAGCTAGCTGGAACTTGCAGAATGAAGCTGATTATGGAGCATATCAAGAATGCGCCCAAAGCATCTGTCAAAAACAATTTGTTATAGATTATAACAAATCATGTATTCAACAATTTTGTACGTTCATCTGATGCCTAACTCGCTTTCCTTTTTTATTTTTGAAAATGCTACACAATAGGAGGGTGAGAATCATAGTGTTGTTGATATATCCATATTTTCAAAACCAATGCAATGTGAATATTTGATAAAAAAAAAAACTGTATAGTCTGTTTAAAAATAACAATTGTATGCATTATCTTGTTTTTCTTTTTTTAGCATTTATAAATAATTATATAGGTGTCTGCAATCATCCTATATCCTAATTCTTGCAATCGATTACAAATTACGAGTGTGGTATCATATTTTCAAAACTAGTATAGTGCAAATTTTAATAAAAAAACATATAGTATATAGCTAAAAATGGTGAATGTATGTATTTTTTTGTTTTTCCATGATGAGCATTTAGAAACAATTATGTTGATGTTTGAAATCACATTGTATCTTAATTCTGACAATTAATCACAGAGCGTAGATGATCACATGCACTCAAAATTACTATTGTATAAGTTTTGATAAAAAAAATTTATAATCTATAACTAAAAAAAGATCACATGCACTATATTTTATTTTATTCTAAGCATTTAGAAATAATATATAGGTCCGGAATCACATTATATCATAATTCTGACAATCAATCACATATTATAAGCAAGACTCTAGATTTTTAAAATCAGTGTGATATGAATATTCGATCAAAAAATTTATATTTCATGGCTAAAAATAACAATTATATGCATTATCATATTTTTTCATTCTGAGTATTTAACAAAAAAAAAAAAATCTCTCTAGGATCACCCTGTATTATAATTCTAGCAATTAATCACATATTATGAGCGTGATTTTGATATTTTCAAAACTAATGCAGCATGAATTTCATTCGAAAAGTTTATGGTAAAAATAACAATTGTATGCATTGTATTATTTTTTTCATTTTGAGTATTTAAAAACAATTATATAAGTGTTTGAAATCACCATGTATAATAATTTTACTAATCAATCACAGATTATGGTGTAACTTCATATTTTCAAAAGCGGTGCGATATGAGTTTTGATTTAAAAATTTATAGTTTATGACTAAAAATAGTAATCATATGCACTATCTTATTTTTTTTATTTGGAGCATTTATGAATAATTATTTTGGTGTATGGAATTACTCTATATTATAATTTTGACAATCAATCGTAAATTATAAGTGTGACTTCATATTTTCAAACTAGTGCAACATGAATTTCGATTGAAAAGTGTATAATTTATGGTTAAAAATATTAATCATATGTATTATCTTATTTTTTCCATTTTGAGCATTTAAAAATAATTATATAGGTATATGAAATCATCTTATATATTAATTTTGGAAATCAAACACAAATTATGAGTGTGATTCTATATTTTTAAAATTAGTGCGATAGGAATTTCGATAGAAAAAAAATGCATAGTCTATGACTAAAAATAATAATTGTATGCACTAACTTATTTTGTCATTATGAGCATTTAGAAACAATTATTTAGATTTCTATTATCACCATGTCTCATAGTTCTAGTAATCAATATTTTCAAAATAGGTGTGTACGAGTATTTGATCAAAAAGTGTATAGTTTATAGCTACAAAGAATTATCGTATGCACTATTTTACTTTTATCATTCTGAGCATTTAGAAATAATTATATAGGTGTTTGAGATCACTTTATATTTTGATTTTGGTAATCTATCAGAGATTATGAGCATGACTCCATATTTTCAAAATTAATACAATATTAATTTTGATTAAAAAATTATTTAGTCTATGGCTAGCAACAGTGATCATATACACTTTCTTATTTTTTCATTATGAACATTTAGAAAAATTTATATAGGTGTCATATTACTTTGTATCCTAATTTTGATAATCCATCATAAATTATGGACATGACTATATTTTCAAAATCAATATGATATAAATTTTGATCGAAAAATGTATGGTCAATGGCTAAAAGAAATGTTCATATATACTGCCTTGTTCTTCCATTATGAGCATTTAGACATAAATAGGTATGTAAAAGAAGCTTGAAGAAATTTTCATATGTTTTAGTTTTCAATTAAAATTTTAGTTGTTCTTGCTATGTTCAAGACTTTTTCCAGATTTATCTAATTGATAAATAATGGCTTTCGATTTGTCTTCTTAAACTCATTTAAAATATGTAAGATTTTTATGAGTTAATTTGAAAATCCTCTTGTAACAAGCAACTTACATGATATAACGTTGGTTTAAGTTGAATTTAATATTACCTCAACACTTTAAAAAAAGACACAAGTATATGTATTATAAATTAGACAATTCCAGATTAATTTACAAATGATACATAACAGAATAGGCCATCGAGTTTGTCTTGCCATGGATCAAGAGTTCAAACTCGAGTGATACCAACTCATTTCCTTTAATATACAATATACAAAAAGGAAAAAGAACAAAATGCCAACTGATGATGAACAAGAAACCCAAGTCCCGATTACCCAGCTCCTTGCCTTAGCAATTCTCTGAACTCTCCATCAGTGCTCTTGAGCATTGTTGCCAAAGGCATTGAAACTCCACTTTGAATAACCTCCATATACCTTGGCTTGATCCTATTCTCCAAACTAAAAGCAAAATATTGAGGAAAACCCTTCAAATCCTCCAATTTCCCCTTCATCTCCTCGGCAAAGTAATCAAATTTTGGCTTAAAGTTATTTTCAACACTGAAAGTAAACAAAGCTGGACACCTCAACACCATATCCACAGCCTCATTTCTTGAAAACCCAATACTCTCCAAGAACTTCAACTTAGGGATCAAGGTCTTGTCCACATTAGAAACCAAGAGTATTGAATCTTGATAAGCCAGAGCTTCCATATCTTTAAACCCAAGACTTTGAAGATAAAGCAGGCATGGTTTAAGCTGGCCTTCCACACTAGAAACAAGCAATCTTGGGCACTTGTTGATGACTCTTCTAAACTTAATTTGTGGGACTTTAAGGTCATGGGACAGGAAATCAAAAACTCGGTTAAGGTCGGTTTTGATGTTAGAGGTGAGGATTTGAGGACACATGCCAAAGATCCTACCCAAGTCCTTTTGGTGGATTCCTTTGGATTGAAGAAAGGAGATAATGGAATGAATAGAATCTAGAGAGGCTGCATGGAGAGAAGGGTTTTCTGATAATGCTTTGCCTGAGTCAACACCCATGATTTCAAGGCATAGGATCTTTTCTTTGATTTGCAAGGAGATTTTGGTGTGGGCTGGGGTGTAGAGTGGGTGCTTGTGGAGGAGACTTTTTGGTTTTGCTGATAAATTGGAGATGTTTGGTTGATGGGAATTTGAGGATGAGGGTGCGGGCTTCTGGGAAGAGAAACAGAAAGCGGGATGGAAAGCAGTTGCTGCTGCAGTTGATAGCATGGCGTCCGTGTAGGATAGAGAAAGATGGCTTCTTTTCCAAAAAAATTTATCCCATTGGTTTTATTATCGTATGGAAATGACACGAGAGCATGTCTTAAATCTGATTGGCTCAAACTGGATTACGAGGATTTTCTTTTGGGTGGTCATGGGCTTTGGAGCTAGGATTCTATACTTCTGTTCATCTCCTGTCGTGAATAAATAAAGTAGCCCACACTGCAATTTAATTTTCTATTGACCTTCAGTATCTTGTGGGACTAATATAAAACTTTCATTTGATATCATTTGGGGTCCGGAGATGTATAGATTAAAGGAAATGACCCAGCTTAACTTTACATAAATTAGTATTCGAAGAGACACATTAATCAGCATTCCATATTTTACCGTACGGTCCATACAAAAATACCATCACTTTGGAGTTTGGACAAATCATTTAACAAGGATCAGTTTCGCATATTCAAGAATCCTTCGGTTCATTAAACTTCCAAACAGTTTGAGATCATGATAGCTTTTTGCCGTGGCCACTTCAAATTTCTAATAACTTCATTGTGGGCATGAAACATCTAACCAATTCAAAACGGAAAAAGAAAAGGGTAAACTGCGAAGAAAAAACAGCAGTTCAAAAACAAAAATTGCTTCAGTCCCAATACGCCAAAATCGCCTCACGCCAGAAAATTTTTGTATCTGTAACAGAAATGAAAACACATGGCGGCCTTAAAAAGATTCCGACGGGCTAAAAGACGGAACGGATATGAAGATAGGTGGGAAAACCAATTACTTCTGGAATATCTGAACCGAGATTATCAAATTCATTATTAGAAACCATTCAATATTCCAACGGTTGAGAACATGACAGTAACTTTGATGCGGCCACTTTAAATTTCTGATATCACAGTAGACATGAGATATAACCAATTAAAAAGGAACAGAAAGAAAAAGTAAAGAAAAAACAGCAGTGCAAAATGATTGTTTCAAACAGCAATGAAAATTGATTGTTTCAGTCCTACAATATCTCAAGATCACCTCATAGTTGATTATCTGTAAGAGAAATGTAAGGACATAGTAATCATTAGAAAAAAAAAAATCGAAGGGGCCAAAAGACTGAAGGATATAGAGTTAAAAAAAAAAAAAATGCCTTTTCAAAATATTCTGATAAAAGACTAATGGTGTCTAAGCTCAATCGCACAAGCTAAAATCTCAGCATACAATGCCACCATGCAAAACAGTTGCTGCTTCCTCGCAATAAATTACTAGTTACTAGTTCTGTGACTTTCAATTAAAAACTAGTATCTCTTTGTAAAACAAAACAAATATGCTCTTGAATTGCAACTATAGTCAGGATTTTGAAACTGTGATAAAGTAAACAAAAAAAAAAATTGACGGAATAAACAGCATAAGGACCTTGTTGATTAACTGTAAGATAGTGGCAATAACAATGAAGAAACTATTTAACACACAAGAAAAGGCAAATAATGCAGCATAAACCAGCACCTTCTTAAAGTTTTTGAGCATCATATAGATTATCCAACCATAGACAACAAAAAAAAAAAAAAAAAATCAAGAAGAGAAGATTATTGGTGTAATTTCACCACCAGCAGCTCTTCAGCCACTTAGCAAAGCGATTCCACAGTTTACTTCCAATACTGATGCAGTTTCATCCTACATAGCATTCGCATGAGAAATGATAAACATGATCACAACTTGGTTGCACTTCTGAAATGAACTTGCCACGAAGGAAGTGGATTTTATGAGAGATCCAATGGGGCTTACAATGCATGAAATTTGAGTAATCAAGTCAGTTTACCAGACCCAAAAACATGAAGGACAGAAACAGTTCAAGATTTTGCAATCAAACATCTGCTTTTATCATCTACATATGTTCCTAGAGGCATGCAGCATTGTTCATTTCCTTTTTTTATCTCTCCAAATTTAAGTTATTTCTTCAGCTTTGATGTACTTTTCCATTCATAGGTGACTTCATCTCAGGGGTCCAGCTATTAAATCCCATTAACATCCCTAACTTACATTATTTTGCTTGTATTACATGCCCTCAACCAACTCAACCCACATGCATGTATTTTATTCACTCAAACAACTTAATATAATTGACAAAGATTGTTAGTTCTCACTCTCTCTCTCCGAAAACTCAATTAAACAAATAAAAGCAAAATTTTTAGAATGCCAGCACAAATTGATTCATTCTAAGAGTATCTCCAATGGTGCTCTTTAAAATAAAGAGCATATTTTAGGTAATAAAAAACACCTTAAAAAATCTTTAAATAAAGAGTAAACAAATTTATTTAAGTCTAATGAACTCTTAATATTTCACTCTTCATTATTTTAACACATAAAAACATTTAATATTAATTTGTGGAAAAGGAGAAAAAAAAGTTTTTTAATAAAGAAAACCAATAGAATGATACAAGATATCAATTATTGATATATATATATGAAAAACTGAATTATTCTAATTAGATTTTATATAGAGAGTGAATTTTGACTCTCTACATGTAGAGAGCTAAATTCACTCTCTAATTTATAATTTAGAGTTAAAAGAATTTTTTTCTTCAACAACTCTTTACAATAATGAGATTAGGTTGAATGAGATTGGATTGAAGATGCTTCAATGAATAATATATTCATATAAGAAGGTGCATAATCACAGGAACACAACACAAATTTATAATTGAGTGGCTAAATTTACCATTAAAAATCAATGCTGCCCATGGCTTCTGCTCATAGAATGCCGATGAAGGAGCTTTTGACCAGGAGTTTGATGATCATCCTGTGAATAAAAGTTCATGTTTACATTGAGCCAAAGAGAAAAAGGGTGCAAACAAAAGTTTTTAAAACATGAATATCTATAGAAAAATGAAATCCCATTTGCACTTGATTTCCTTCTTAAAGGAAGGTGTTGCAGGTTAGTTTGATCTGTCCTCTCCCTGTTGTACTTGTCCAATGACATAAGGAGTCTCACTAACACCAAACATAGGATAGGACTATATATCTTATTCTATCATGCGACACGAAATCCTATTTACCAAAAGAGGTTGCCACTCCGTCTTGCTATATACCAATCCTATTGCTGTCTCAACATTGTGCAAATAACGCAAAGATATTTTAATTATTAGTAATTACCAGTCCCATTCGAGGTTCAAACTGAAGTAGAAAAAAATGTAAAACACGGAGAAAGCTATTTAAAAAGCAAAGAGAGAATTAAAAATGTTCAAAGTACCCATTCTCTGCCCAGGCTCAACCGGCAGAAAATAAATTTGAGATAAGATCATTGACCTTGTACAATGATGCTGCAGACTCCGACTGTACTGTTTGAATTGGAATATGCCCTAGTGATCTCAGTGCATCCAATGCATCCAAAGTCAGTTGCCACCCACAGAATGCAGCCGCATCACCATTATTGCCACAACCACGGCTGCTACAGCCAGCAGCAGCAACGTTTCCATTCACCCATGGACAAAATTGATTGTGATGAATAATTGGATCAAATTCTATAGTCTCCTCATAGTTGCTTTCGCCTTTTGGAGGCCCTGAGATTAGATAGTATGAACAATGCATCAATGAGAGAGAGAGATTGCAAAGACCAATAACATCAAAGTTCAAAAATTCCAATAAATGATGTTTGCTTCTTTGTAAGCCTTTCTTCAGGTTTGAAATTGCAAAAATACAATGGCATAAAAAAGAAATTGCACAAAGCATCCACTTCATTATAAATCATAAAACATGGAGCATCCACTTCATTATAAATCGTACACTGTGGGAATATTTAGCAAAATAAGAATGAGAAAAAAAGAACGGTAATATAGCACAACAAAAACCCACTAACAAGTGAGGTACACAGAAGTTACCTATCCCAGTGGCCGCTGCATAATCTGACTCTAGGTATGGACAATTATTTGTAGAGAATGATTTTCCAGCAGCATTGACCTCTTTCTTTGTTGTTTGATAGCTAGAATAGATATTTGCATTGCAGGAAAGAGAAGGATGGGCATTGTTATCCAAGGCAAACTTGCAGCTTTGACTTGCCCTTTCACCACTTTCTACAGATTCAGCCTTCGTAGAACCATCTACCTTTGACCCACTATCAGCCCTTTCCACAGATCGAGACAACATCTCCTGGCTATCACCATGAGGATCTTCCCTGTTTATTCCACCAGGGACAATCTCATCCATTAATCCAGGATCAGGAGCAGATTCACCGGTCTGACCTTGATTATCAGCATCCTCTATTCTGGGTTCCACATCACCAACTACACTATCTCCTCTGTGAACAGAAACATCAGCTCCATGAATCTCAGCTTCATGACTAGCACACATGCCAACACTGCCACCACTGATACCAAAACTAGGACCATCCCTAGCCTGAGCTGTCACTGTTTCTGCATTGAAAATCTCTTCACCATCATTCTTACTACTGACACCCATTTCACCAGGAGCTACTTCAGCAGCAGGTCTGAAACAAATGCTTTGCTGGGCTTGATTGCTATAATTCAGTTCAGATGTCTCATTCATGTCCAGATTGCCATATATGCTGGACGAGGGGAAATGAACATCATCAATATCTCCTGGATAGTTTTCAACACTTTCCATAGAGTCATCATCTGCACTATGACACACTGTATCCATCGCAATGACAGATGATGCACATGTTGAATCCCTAGCTGATGGCATTCCAAAAACTTGGTCACTTCCTTGACAAAACAAATTAACTCTGTTTCCATCCGCATAAGTTTCAAGACCCACTGAATGGCTAGGGCCAGCACCAGAGGAGTCTCTCTGATATGGTGAACAGTTCGTATCAATAAAATCTGAGTCACGAGCACGTTTTGAAGGTCCAGCAGAAAATTGTCTCCCATCTGTAACTTCATCACCATCACGATCAATGACAGTTCCCTCTACACTATCAGTGGGCTGCATTATTAAGTTAGGCCTATTATCTGAGCTGCCACCTATTTCCAAGCTCCGCTTACGAGAACTAGGTCCCCGTGATTCATATGAAGCAGCACGATCACCAACCTCACTGCCTGAAGGTTGACCAATAATTAAATCTCTCCCCATATCGACATCATGAATATTTTCAGGCATTATCACCCTTTCCGCGTGGGTAAAAGGTAATCCCCCAGCCATAGTAAGATTCAAATCAACTTCTGTGTTCTGCCGCAATTTACCCCTGTCTGTTGTTGCCACTTCATCGCGGTCCTCTGTATGTTCTTTCTCTGTATCATCAGCAGCAACCCAACCACTAATTCCACTGGCAGCACTTACTCCACGAGTCAATGCCATTTTTTTACTTGCATCAGGAATATCAATGTTGTTGGGAGCAAAACGAGCCGGTCGAGGCACAGTTGAGAAATCCAATATCCTGACAGTAGCACCGCATAAACTACAATCTAACAATGGTGACCTAGAATCACATTTAGACTCTACAGCTAACAGTTTGTTCTTTCCAGTGTCCTTTTTGGCTGAAGCAGAGTGTGCTTTCTTGCTTAGACTAGGATCATGTGAAAGATGGACTTGGGCCTGGGCAGGGCCAAAAGAACACCCATTCCGAGCTGATTGGGCAGAATGTTCTTCACAGTCTTGAACATTTAGAAGCCATCTTGGTTCCCATCCACACAGACTTATAAGTTTTTGGGCCTGCAGAGGAAGGAATTACAGAAAGAGAGAAGACAAAGTAAGAATCGCATGAGCATACTGACGACTAAGCAAAGTTTTACATCATTCAGCACATTGACAGCTACAAAAAAGGGCATCAATATATCTTACACGAGAATACAAGCAGAAGACCCCATCTCTAGAGGTTTCAGCTTCTGGAATGCCCTCCGACTTGAAGTCTCCTTCTCCAGATGTAAAACTCTGTGACTGGGACAAAAAGCGATCAACCACTGAACCCCGAGAAACCCACATCTGCTCAACTGCAGATGCAGCAACAATAGGAAGAAACTGAAATTGCAGGAGTCCATCACATCTGTCTTTATATCCCCCAATTAGAGCAGATTGAGGAGTTGGAGGGAACTGTACCAAGCTTTCAGGGCAACTATTCCCTCTCCAAGGACAGCTGGCTTTGTGGCCATCATCCAGCTGTTTGGCAAAGACTTCACAAGCACTTTCAACTTCAAGGGAGAAAGGCAAAAGATAGAATTTAGAGGATGTTATCAATATGAGCAATAGCCATTGATTTCATAATAAAATAAACTATACCCAAACAAGGAGCAGATATGTCAACTTCAAATTAATGTCAGTCACAGAATCATGATGAGAAGAAGCAGCCGTAATTTATTTTCTAATAGGTATCCAAAACAAAAATTTACCAAAGAATTCCAAGCAACTATATTTATTCTATGCTACTCATGTTTGAGTTAACATGCATTTCAAAACCTATAAGACATGAAGATCTTATTGAAGTAACAAATTCCGGGGTCATCAAAAACACATTGTTTGTTCTGACATTTTAATTCAGCTATAACAAAAACTGGAACAATTAACTCACTCACAATATAAAGTGAAAATCAGAAACAGCGACCTCCAAGTAATATTCTCTTTATCCTTATACATAAATCATACGTTATTTCATATTGAGGATTACAAGCATAGAGTTGGATCATATATATATATATATATATATATATATATATATATAACACCTCCTCCTTCCTAAAACAGCAATGTATAACAATGCTGTGAAAGCACAACGAAGATAGAAAATAATAATGGGGAAACCCAAGGTGTTTGTGAGATGGAAAGTTGAAAAACTGGAATTACAATAGCCAGCCAACCTTCAGCTGGGCTCCAGGATGGTAACAAAACAAAACTCAGGCATGCACCACATGATTCGCACACAATTTTATCAGTGTCAACATTCATCCAACCTCTCTGAGCACAAGCCAATGAACTAGCAATCTGCAAGAAATTATAAAAGAAATGATCATAAGACCAAAATAGTCCTAGTTAAAGGAGAAACCTGACACTTAAAAGAAGAAATGATTAAAAAAAATTTAAATATTAAAATTCGAAATATGTGTTCATGCTTAAAAATTTCAATCGAGGATATCATCATCTCTTGCTTGGAAGCTTTTTTTTTTTGCAACTCCTACGAATGTGTTTTACAAGCAAGTCTGGGAAAAATTATAAGCCGTGTATCTCTATAGGATACCAGGAACACTTTACAAAAATATCCATTTTGGGTATTCCAGTTACTTTTTGTGCTCCTTAATGTTGTATTCTGAAGAGTAGTTTCAGCTATAAATTTGAAACAACTAGTTTGAACATCAGCTAGTCAGTTGAGACCAACATATAAGAGCTAGAGTAATTTTTATGTATATTCCAGAAAACAATTTTTCCGAATGCCACAATGAGTAGGCAACACATAAATTCATGGAATGTCTAGATTCCCTTTAGCATTGTCATTCTTGGAATATCCATGCAACATTAAAGATAACCATGGTTTACAAGTCTAAGCAAATTAATTAGAAATTGGATGAAAATTTATTTTATCCAAGGACATTTGGGGATACACATTCTCATTTCCATTTTAGCTAAATAAATCATTTATGTTCTTTTAAAGCCCTTATGGCTTGAAAAAATTCATGTAAACAATACAATTAAATTATATAATAATAAAAATAACTATAGTCCTCATAATTGCCTGCAAACAAGTACTCCTTTTAAAGTGTCATGCAACCACACTTCAGCATACAGCTACTGCACACCAATGTAGGAGGTACCTTGGGCTTGCCAAACCAATTAGATGGCTTAAAAGTAGCCAAACGTCTCAGTAAATCCCCTCTCTCCCATGGGCGGCAAGAAGGCCTGGATGATCCAAGAACAGAACCACCAGCACTGGTACTTAAGGAGGCCCATGGCACTTGTGAGCCAACACCAGATAGAGAAGCTGCTTTTGAATTACCAACATAAGGTGGAACAGCCGGCGAAGATGCCCCAGCAGAACTGGATAAACACCACCAGATGCATGCACAAACAATCTTACTCCATTGTCACCAAACAAAACAATCTTCAACAACTAAAACAGTTATTTTCTCTTCCTAACGCATTAAAATTGTAATAAATGTAGCAATTAAATCGACGTAAACAAGTAATTGACAACAACACAGACAAGATAATTGCTTTTCAGCTCATAACTAGTGCAATTTGTCGGAAATTAAAGTCTAAAGTTCCAGAATTAGAAGAGGCAGAAATTCAGAAACCCTAATTTCAAAAAATATATAAAATAAAACTGACCTGATTTCAAACAGTAATAACAACTGAAATGGAGATCGAGAGTGGCGTTAGGGTTAGGGAGTAATAAGGTACCTGGCAGCAGGAGTTGGATCCATGGTCCCGCCGGAGCTGATCACTTCTTCCCTCATTTTGCTTCTTCTTCTACCCTTTTTTTGGTTTTTTGGGAAGCAACAAAAACTGAAAAATAAATAACTAAATAAACAAAAGAGTAAAAGCGAGTGACTAGGTTATGGATATGGTTTCGGACGCTGGCTTTTTATTTATAGCTATTTTCAATTACTATAATTATGATAGACTAAACACTATACCATATGATATGATATTTGCTTAATCAAGTTAATATAATTATGATTTCTGTAAATGGTTTTTTTTTTTTTTTAAGTATAAGAAAAGAGAAATTTTTTTGATTAAATTCAGATTTTGACGTCCACTTTCTAAACAGTTTCACTTTATTGTTAAGCTACTACACCAATTTTATAAAATAATATTTGGATTGTGAGAAAGTCTATAATTATGATTTTGTGGTTATGTTGCCTCTTTAAAACACTCAATCCAATTTTCTTTTTGCATATACATTTATTTTAGGAAGCACATGTTAAGTGATCATTCTGTCCATATATTTCTTTTCTTTTTTTTTAATGGTAAATTTGTTTGTCAATTTCATGAATTCCCTTTTTCTAAATTTTTTTTCCTTTACTTCATTTTTTTTTTTTTTGAAGAATCTCTTACAGAATATATTGATGTGGTTCTAAGAATATTCTTTCAGTTTATTAGAGTCAAAATTTCAAAATTAGTTATAAAAAATTAATTTTTGACTCTAATACTTAATAAAAAAATAATTGAATGTACTAGTTAGGATCATAAGAGTTAATTGATTAATGTGAAAATTAATTAAAGAGCATTTAATATGCTTGTATAATTTATTTTAAATTTTAATTATTAATTAAGATAATTAGATACTTAAGGAATCCTAATAAGTATTACAATTAAAATACAAAATAAAAACAGTAAAGTATTAAATATGAGAATTTATAGAAATATTATAGAATCAATATCTATAATTATTAATCACATTATTAATTAGTGGATCCTCCCCCTTAAATAGTAGATAAAAATGGGTAAATCTGAAGTTGACTAGAACGACTCCAAATTTCACGGGCTTTAAGAGATTGTGAGCTTGATAGAGGAAGTTCATGGGCGTGTCCAAACGAGAAATAGTAATTGGGCTACAGGCAGTATATAGTTGGGCTTACTTGAAAATTGACGTGCCCGTTCTTTGTTTTGATTTTGTGTCAATGGGGTGGTCACTATTGCAAATCCATTAACCAAGTCTTTTTGGTGATGATTAAGCATGATTTTCTTTGGCATTATACATTACATTAAAAATTTTTTACTTGGTCTATATCAAATACATCTTAAGTACGAAAATTCTATAAAAAAAAAAATCCAGAAATAATATGCTTTACTAAAATGAAAACTAAAATCTATTTTGATTTTTTTAAAAAAAAAAATAAACTGATGGAAGTTTTGTACCGTCTTGAAATGGATAATAAGTATACTGATCAAATGAAGAAGGTTACTTCATTTGGGTGATCCTCCTATTGCGTCAACAAGTCAATGAAGGAGCAAGTCAAGCCACATGCGTTGATTATGATGCCGTGAAGAAAAATTAAGAGAAGACTCTAAGAAGTCAACTTTGGTGGAAAATTGGGAGGGAGAGATAAATACTGATTAAAGACCCATTGGGCTACTAATAGTATTCGGATATTGATGTAAAAAAAAAAACATTAGGATCATCTGGGTTCAATTTATGATTTTATATATTTACATTTAATTTTGATATTAGAAGAGTCGAGAGTTTTTATCAAGGTGTTAAAGCCTTATAAAGAGAGCAAACGTTCTACTCCTATTTTCAGAGCAATTGGTTTGTTGTAGATCAGCATCATGGATAAGAGTCAAGTATCATACTATGTTGTTTTAGTTTTTCTAATGAAAACATCAATATTTTCTTTAGCAATCCACAAAAGCAACATGACTGATGAGTCTGCACTTCTTGCTATAAAAGCACAAGTTAGTTTTGATCCCTTTAATATCATGGCGCATAACTGGTCTAGCTACACCACCTCCTTCTGTCAGTGGTATGGCGTTACTTGCAGTCCTTACCACCATAGAGTCACTGCCTTAGATCTATCCAACATAAGTCTTAAGGGCAGCATCCCTCCTCAGGTGGGCAATCTTTCATTTCTTGCATCCATCAACCTGAGCAACAACAGCTTCCATGGTGATCTGCCAAGTGAACTGGCTAATCTTCGACGACTGAAATTCTTGAATGTAGGAAACAACAATCTTGTAGGGTTTATTCCTTCAAGACTTGGAATGTTGCCGAAACTTGAGGTCTTGATTCTTGATAACAATGGTTTCATAGGTACGATACCATTGTCTATTTATAACATCACATCACTAGAGGTGTTGTTCCTTAAGGGAAATTTACTAGAGGGAAATATTTCAGAAAAGATTGGCAGTCTCTCTAAGTTGAAGAAATTAAGCTTGGGAAAGAACATGATTTCTGGTGCCATTCCTCCTATAGTTTTCAACATGTCTTCTTTGCAAATTTTTAGTGTTCCTTATAATAACTTATCTGGTAGCCTTCAAGACGATCTATGGGGCAGTAATTCCAAGTTAAGATGGATTGACCTTGGCAACAACCTGTTAAATGGACAAATACCATCAGGTTTGTGTAAGTGTACGGAGCTTCAAGCCTTAGGATTGAGTGAAAATAAATTCACGGGAAGCATACCTAGAGAAATTAGCAATCTTTACAAGCTAGAGAAGTTAATTTTGGGCAATAACACCTTGGAAGGTATGCACCATTCCTGTTTTGTCTCTAATTTTTTTCATGCTTTGTTTTTTTAAGACTCCTCCACATAAAATTTTGAAACTCAAATGCTTGTAAACATAGGGATTTTTTTTCTTTAATGTTCTAAGTAAATGAATAGAAGGAATAAGAATGAAAAAAAAAAAAAAAAAAAAAAAAAAAGAACAGCAATAGTGAGCTATCCAAATAAAGTTTATGTGAATTCTACATTTTAGAAAGCTCAAACTCAATATTCCATGATATCCATAATAAATGATATTATATTATGAATCTCAAAAAATATGATGTTATATTAGATAAGGGAAAATTATTTTTGCGGAAAACAGTAATATAGTAATATAGTGTCTATTTAACGAAAAAATCTCCTCTAAATTAATTTTCATGATGAAGAACCTAAGTAACTAAAATTGGTTCATAAAAAAATTCTGGAGGGAGGATTATACATTAAATTGTTAAATTATTTCTTTAACTAGTTATTGATGTATACTGTGATTTTAATTTTTTATTATAAATTCAATATGAATAATATATTAATTGAGTATGAAAGAGTATATTTTTCTATTTTTTATATGAAAATGTGTTTTTTTTTTGGCTACGAAATCTATACTGTATTAGAATTGTTGTTGTATTTGAAGTTGATTTTTAATTGGATTAAAGTTTTGAAGATAATGTGGCAACTTTAAAAAGTTAATGAAATAAGATAATTAGTTGATACATGACAAAAAATTATTTAATGCAGTTTCTAAAACTAAAATTTTATATTTAGTTAGATTGATTGAGTGTAATTTTTTTTTTTTTTTTTTTACATGTTAAGTAGCTCCATCCCATCAATAGAGGCTGCAATGACATTTTGATTTAGGCATTCTTTTTTTCTTTAAAGCAAAGCTAGATTTTATAGTTTTTTTAAGCAGCAGTTAGCAAAAGTAATTGAAATTTTTTGAAAAAACAAAAATTAAGTTAAACGAAGTAATTTTCAAAAGTAGTTGTAAACTTAATATCAAATACAATTTTATACTATTTTGGACTGATAAAATGATACTAATAACTTTTCAGGTAAAATTCCTCAAGAGATTGGGTATCTTACTAATCTGCAATATTTAAGTTTAGAGGCGAATAAATTCCAAGGTATTATATTAGACCGTAATTTTTTTTTTATTCCTTTTAATTGCAAAATCATTTCACAAAGTTGTTATACTCTTCAAACTTGGGAAAGCGTTATCTAATTGCATAATCATTTCACAGGAAACTTACCTGCAAGTATAGGCAATTGCACTTCACTAAAGGGCATATATTTGGGCAGAAACAAGTTAACAGGTACTAATATCTTTTGTCAGTTGTAATATATAAATTTCTTTTTCCTTCATTTTAGTGTGGGAGCATTAGGCTAAACTCAAATATATTTGCGTGATAATGAATTCGATAGGAAGCATACCAAGGGAGGTTGGAAATTGTACTTTGCTCGAGGATTTATACTTGGTGGATAATGATTTTACAGGTATCCTTATTTATGTTGAGATAACTCAAACTGCTTTTTTTTTTTTAAGCTTCGATTGGGATTTAAAATCAAGATCTAACAATCTAGTGCTATTAAATTAAAAACTCATTGATCAAGTTACTAATATTTTTTGGCTTAATCACAACACCTTTTTTTTCTTCAACACCTTTTTTTCTCTTTCTCCAGGTATAATACCTAATGAGATTGGTAACCTACATAATCTTGGGGTATTACAATTGGCATTGAACAGGATTGTTGGACCCATGCCATATGCCATCCTCAACCTGACAATGTTGGAACTTATTGACCTCACTGCCAATCACATCTCAGGTCATCTTCCACCTACTATTGGCCTTAGACTTCCAAATCTTGAGGGGTTATACCTAGCACTGAATGAACTCAGTGGACCAATCCCCGATTCTATAGGCAATAATGCATCTCAGCTTATAGTCCTAGACTTATCCTACAATTCACCTGCTCAGTCCATTCCTGAAAACCTTGGAAATCTAAGGAATTTGCAGCTTCTCAACCTTGGTTATAATCTTTTAACTAGTCAATCTTCATCTTCAGATTTGAGCTTCCTCTCTTCGTGGGTAAATTGCAAGAACTTATTGGGTTTATGGGTGGTAATCCCTTGAATGGCAATCTTCCAAAGGAGATAGGTAACCTATCTTCCTCTCTTGAGCACTTCTCTAGCAATGAATGCAAGATTAAAGGTAGCATTCCAAGAGAAATTGGCAATTTAAGTTCCTTGATAGAGTTAAACCTTGAAAAGAATGAATTGACTGGAGAAATTACCTCTACCGTTGCAAGACTACAGAAGCTCCAAAGTTGGTCCATTAGAGGTAATAGATTACGAGGAGCAATTCCATATGAGATATGTCATTTAGAAAGCTTGGCCTTCTTGCGCTTATCAAGTAATGATCTGTTTGGATCATTGCCTCCATGCTTGAGTAATCTCACCTCTATAAGAGAACTTGATTTAGCCTCCAATAGGTTTACTGCTGCCATACCTTCAACTTTGTGGGGACTAAAAGACATCTTGAAACTAAACTTGTCTTTAAATTCCTTAAGTGGTTCTGTTCCATCAGAAATTCAAAATTTGAAGGTGGTGGAAGAGATTGATTTATTGAGGAATCGATTATCTGGTAGAATCCCAGCCAGTATTGGAGGCCTTCAGCATCTGAGTACTCTCTCAATGTTTGATAATAGGTTACAAGGCAACATTCCTCAATCATTTGGCGACTTGGTTAGCTTGGAATGGTTAGATCTCTCAATAAATAGTCTCACAGGAATGCTTCCCAAGTCATTGGAAAAACTCCAGCATCTCAAATATTTCAACGTGTCTTTCAATCGATTGCAAGGAGAAATTCGTGATGGAGGTCCATTTATCAACTTCTCTGCTAAATCATTTGTGGGAAATGAAGCATTGTGTGGTTCAACTAGACTGCTCGTGCCACCATGCAAAGGAAGCAGATCCTCCAAGAAGCATAGTTTGTTTGTACCTAAATACATTTTGCCATTACATGCATCTATGATATTGATAATTGGCTTCATTATCATCTATATAAGGCGTGGCAGACAGAGTCCTAAGCTTCCTCCGTCTCAAGGAGATTTGATACCTTTAGCAACATGGAGAAGAATTTCATACCATGAACTTGAGGTTGCAACCTGTGGTTTTCAGGAGAGCAACTTATTAGGTAGTGGGAGTTTTGGCTCAGTGTACAAAGGGAATCTATCAGATGGATCGACTGTTGCAGTAAAGGTTTTTAATCTGCAACTGGAGGGTGCATTCAAGAGTTTTGATGTTGAGTGTGAAGTTTTGCGCAATGTTCGTCATCGAAATCTTGTCAAGATCATTAGTAGCTGTTCTAACTTAGATTTCAAAGCCTTGGTACTTGAGTTCATGCCTAATTATAGCCTGGAGAAGTGGTTATATTCTCATAACAATTTTTTGGATATCGTTCAAAGGTTGAACATTATGATGGATGTTGCATCAGCACTTGAATATCTCCATCACGGCTATGCTACACCAGTAGTTCATTGTGATTTAAAGCCGGGTAATATTCTGCTCAATGAAGGCATGGTTGCTCATGCGAGTGATTTTGGCATTGCAAGACTTTTAGGGGAAGGAGATTACATGATAAAAACCATGACACTTGCTACTATTGGTTACATGGCACCAGGTGATACTTCTATGCTGTTTTTATAAAAATCACATGCAAGTAATGATTAGGTAAACTAACAATACTAATGCGCTTTTTTCATGTCAATGCTCTGTTCTAATGAATAATGAAAACTTAAATGCAGAGTATGGCTCAGAAGGAATCGTGTCTGTGAAAGGAGATGTTTACAGTTATGGTGTTCTATTGATGGAAACTTTTACAAGAAAGAAGCCCACAGATGAAATTTTTGCAGAAGAAATGAGCTTGAAACATTGGATTGAACAATCTTTGCCGAGTGCGGTTGATGAAGTTGTTGATGGTAATTTGTTGAATAAGGAGGAAAAACACTTTGCTGCTAAGAAGGATTGTGTATCAAACATTCTCGAGTTGGCCTTGAAATGTTGTGCAGATCTCCCTGAGGAAAGGATAGACATGAAAGAAGTTGTTGCTGCTCTCAAGAAGATCAAGGCAAACGTCTCCAAGGTGTGCTGAGCCGTTTCATTATCATTACTCTAATGTGCTTTTCCATTGACCCCTAACATATATTGTGCATATACCTTATTAAAAAGACCTAAAATCAGAGATTAAAATTAGCGGTGTGAAATTTTATGCAAATGTTGACGCTAAGGACGCATAGCTGAAGAAGATTTAAGGTGCCCCTATTAACGAGAATCAAACGTGCATGGAGGACCAAAACATCAATATTCAAGAACCATAGGCAATGGGAGTTACGACTTCTGCTTCTAAGAACATTCACAACAATTTAGAAGCTTCTTGTACAAAGTAGTGAAGTACCAAGTCCTTGCATCCACTCTACACTTTAAGTTGGGGTTGATCAATAGAGGTTACATTTACAACTATATAAGTTCATTTTAATCTTTCCCAACGCCAATGATGAAACAACCAAATAAGCGTTGAAACTTTAGAAAGCTTCATATTTTTATTCACGATGTAAGGATTGGTGTATTTTAACTAAGGCATCAAGTATTACTACACATCAAGCTTTAAGGATCAGAATGCAAATGTATTCATCTGAATCTAGTACCTGCAGATGATAATGTGTAAAATGAACTTTACTATTCTCCAATATAGAACAATGAATGTTTAACAGAATGCAAATACACGTCTAGGGAGCGAACTGTGCATGCAAATTTTTTAATGGAATCAGAAACAATTGTTGACAAACTAGAATTTGGGAGGGATGCTCTCAGATGAAACCTTTGAACATGATCACAATTGAAAAAGGAGTGCGTGTGTATAAGAGAGAGGGGAAGAAAGAATACCAATCACAAAGAAGCATAGAAGTATCAAACGGATGAGAATATGTTTATATTCTTGTCGACTCAGAGAACAAAAAGGAAAGCTATAATACAATTCATTGTTTGAACCAAATCCAACCAACGCAATGTTTGCATGAGTTTACAAACACGACATTCATTCTGAGGAAAATAACAATACATCCTCGATACCTTTCATTACAATCAATTTAAACACTCCACAGCTAAGATAACGTTCTTTCGAGTTATCAAACAATTGGAGTTACAAGGATAAGAACCCCTCTAGACAATTCAAACCATTAAAAGGCAGCCAATTATTGTGCAATAGGAACCACAGCAGCAGCTGCAAGAAAAAGAAACCCAGAATAAATTTTCTCAAATAAACGGAGCCATATATAGCTTATTAGACACTAGCAATCATTCTAAGCTTTCAATCACATCAAAGTCTTATTGTAAGTTGATAATAGTTAAAACATACAATGGAAGCAAGGCGAATTTCCAATCACATCACAAATTGTTGTGCCAAGAACTCCAGTTTTTAACCCCATTTCCATCTATGCATAAACATTTCAAGCATGGATATTTGGAGTGATGCACATATAACACTGGTGACAAATACGAACCATTTTGTGATGCCTGTTCTTCCTTCTCTTCGTCAATTGTTCTCCAAACAATATCTTTTAGTCCAACCGACAGGTTCTTGTAGAACTGTAAGTTCAGCCAATTGATTTCAAAATTAGGGCTGATAATAGTTGATACAAAAAGAATTACTTTGATGCCTTTCCAAAAAGAAAAATATACCAACAAAAAGTGATTGGACAACAATGCTAGGCTAGAGAACCAGTTTAGTACACATCACTCAATCCATCCAAAGAGCCAAATAAACAGAAGTAAATTTTGGCCTGGAGCTAATTTTTCTGGAGTATAACTACCGCAGAAATCATTTTTCATATTATTCAACTCACCCAATTAAGATGCTTATAGCCTATGTATGTCTTGTTTTTACTTAACAACAATGAATAACCTGGAGCAGACATGGACTGGCTACATAGGCATTCTTCTGATTGAAAGCTGAGATTGTTTCTATTAAACAATCAGATGCCATAACAAGCACACTCATTTTAACACCATACCTTGTGAAATTCTAGAGTATCTCCACCTGATTTTCGAAGCTCAACCATATAAAGAGAAGGGGCCACCTCATAGATCTGAAAGACACAGAATATTTTAAAAAAGAATTATCTTAACAAGAATATCTAAAACAAAGAATAATCTTAACACCATTGAAAGATAAATTTCTGCAGTAAGATAATCCTTAAGACATACTTCTGTTGCAATTGATAAATGACCCTTACGACCAGTCTTCTCCCCCTGAAGCTTCAACTGATATTGGAAAAAAGAAATAAAAGTCCGATCAGAATAAATAATCTAACTGCTGGTCAACAACAAAACAACTAAATTTCTATATATCTTTGGTTCGTTCTCAATCTGATACTATATTTTATCAAACTAACAAGTATCATGAAATAAATGTTTTAGAGCAAAAACTATCAATAGTCCATGTTGGGTAGCAAAAGCTCAACAATTTTCATTCAGCTCAAGATTATGAAGATTTAATCCCAGTCACTTTATGTCCATGTCATCTTTCATGATCCCAACTTAGGGAGTAGCAGCAGAGTGAGCCGTATATACAGAAAGTAAGATGTAGAAGGAACAATCTCTTGATAAAAGAACAACTAGATAATCAGCATCCACATGCCATGTCAACAATTTTTTTGCACGTCAGAACATGTGGAATCTTAACTCCGAATTAGCCACAAAAAAAAAAAAAAAGCTCAAGCATGAAATGTATGAATGTCATTGTTTAGGGAATATTCAAGGTACAAATCTGGCTTATGTTCTAAGTAAACCATCTAAATCCTCATTGGAAAAGAAACAATCCATCTAAACATCAGCAAAGAGATAGAATTGAACCTTGAAGTTATTTTTCTTGACACTGAAACCCAAAGGCATTGCAGCTTCTTCAATTTTTGAGATTATCTCATTAGCAGACCGTTTGGATGTAAATCTTGTTTCCCTTTTCACAAGGCCCTGGACAACAAATGAAAATGTAAATGCTATTAGGCTTGTGTTTATGAACAACTCAGAAATGACTGCATATCCAAAGAGGTATGGCTCGCCATACAACAGAATTAGTGACTAACATGCTGAGACAATTTGGCTCACACATAAATTATTTAATTTTTCTTTGCCTTTCTTTCCCTTTTTCTGTTTTTTTTAAGTGGTGGAAGAAATAAATATTAAAGCATGGCAAGCATATGATCCAAAACATGCTCTAAAGCATCACATCTGCTGATCAATGGGCATAAGAGCGAAGTCCACTTCTGTTAAAAAAAAATTTAAAGAAAAAAGAAAAGATGACGACCAATGATCAGCGTAAAATATACCATTTGTTTCTCAAAAAGACTACTGAGGTTGAGACCCTGAGATGTAGAGATAAGTTCAAATGCATTCATAGTCACAGGTGCCACGGGCCCTATAGGTGCTTCTCGCCTCTCCACAACAAGGTTTTGATTATGCTGTTCAGCAAAAAGAAAATCAACCACATTCTAGGAACAGAATAACAGGATAGACAGCTAAAACACAAGGTTTACCTCCAACTCATTGAAGATAGAGTTCACATCATCGAGGCTAACCTCAGCTTGTTCAAAAGTTGGTGGCTTATATCCTTTCTTAAACCACTCATTTTCAATAACCTCAGCAATAGTAATACGCTGTTGCACACCATTACCATACATGGTAAATTCACAGGTGCCAGATGCCAGGATACAGTGTTTCCTTAAAGTTATATTAATAGGTGTACATATAAAAGAACATGAGTTAGAAAGAGAACAAAATAGAAGGGGGCGAAGGACGTACAGTCAAGGGATTAGGATCCAGAATTCTTTTGATTAGTTTCCTTGCACTCGAGGAGAACCATGGAGGACATGTGAAGTCTGCCTTAAATATCTGCCATCACTTAGGAACCAGTTAGCTTTAAAATTAACATCGCGGCAACAGACTTTTACAACTGTATTTATACACATAGGTCACCAATGCCAACCATGACAAATGTCCATATAGTTATCACATATAATGAAAAGCTGACAGGAATTTCATGACAAAGTATGCTATACATGTGACCAGCACAACTAGATCATGGTTAGCTCATTTGGAAGCTTTCCCATAGTCATTTGAATGCCAAGCTGCATAAGAATTTTTAGGCTGTCATTTTCTGAACCAAGCTTCTTGTTTATGTATGATATGGAATAATGGATGCACACACCAAATTTTGCTACAACAGAGTTCAAAGCAGACATCAAGTCTAGAGTTTACTCTTGGTAAGATCACTAACTTCCAAATCAACATCTTGAGCAAAATGCTCTAAACTTCCCAGTGATAGTGCAATAAGTTCTCAGCAATAGATTACATCAAAAGAAACATCCCTGAATGCAAAGAGATGCATGCTAAGGATACTAATTGAGTTCCCAGCCATTAGCCACGATAATGTTCATAGAAAATATTCTCACCAAGTCCACTAAATATCACACAACTAGATTTTTTTTATTTGTTCGATTTGTTTTAAAAACTCTGCAAGCATACACATGCACACACGAAGTTGAAAGAAAAGATGGAACCAATCACCTTTTTGTAGAGAGCCATGAGGTTGGATTCTTCAAAAGGCAAGAAACCAGCCGTTAAGACAAAGAGAATTACACCACATGACCATAAATCTGCCTTGGCTCCATCATAGCCTTTATTATTGATGACCTAGAAAAAAGAAGCACCAGATTATAATAAGGAAAAGAGAGTAAGGATTAAAGCGGCAAGAAAAAATGGTTTGCAGAAAACACTAGCACACCTCTGGTGCAACATAATTTGGTGTTCCACATGTGGTGTGAAGTAACCCATCTCCCTAAATCATGGTTGAAAAAAAAAAATCAGTTTGCATTTTTGTAAGAAGGAATTTAAAAGTGACAACTGATGCTTGTGCAAGTTGCCTTGTCACTTTGTACCACATATTGAATAAAATCATTTGTAAAGTACTCAGGCCATGAAGCCATCACACTTACTCGAACTTGCTGAGGTAGTGCACTTAATCCAAAATCCGAAACCTTAAGAACTCCGTTGGCATCCAATAGCAGATTCTCAGGCTGTGATTCAAAACCACATTAACATTCTAATCTTACATGACAAATAACCTCATTACTTATTAGCAGGAAGAGGATAGTGCATCAACTCAAAATATTTTTGTCCTTGATAAGTCCAAAAATCAAGTCTAAGACTTTATTAAAGAAATTAAATTCTGAAAGATCAGTTGAAAATTATAAATATAATCATAATAAATCTCAAACCTTCAGATCTCTATGGTACACTCCTCTGCTATGACAATAATCTACAGCATTGATAAGCTGCTGAAAATACTTTCTTGCTTCATCCTCTTTCAACCTTCCTTTACTTGCCTGTCTCAAGGAAAATAGCACAAAAACAAAAGAAAGGCCACATTGTTAAACATTTTGCACAATGATTTGGAAGCAAGCATTTTGAACACGTGCAACTTACAATTTTGTCAAAAAGTTCACCCCCAGTAACAAATTCCAGAACAATATATATTTTTGTCTTGCTTGCCATCACCTGCAACAGGAATACCCACTTGAAATTAGTCATGCAACCAACAAAACAGAAAACATCAACTACTTGGATTGATAAGGTAAAATTACGGTCTACAAAATGGAAGATACAAGAAAAAAAAAAGTGAAAAAACTTCTAACTGAAACTGCACGAGGAACATCAATGAAATCAGAAAATAACTACATTAGATATAAATGAAAAATGTAACAATGTAAAAGGGATTCAAACCTCATACATGCGGATTACATTAGGATGTCTAATAAGTTTCATCGTTGAAATTTCACGTTTTATCTGCAAAAAAAGGCAAACAAAAAAAATGATATAACACTTGTTAATGTAAAATAGCAATTATGTCAGTCAACAGCAAAACCAATATCATTAGCATACAACAACAAATCATAAGCTTTTCAGTTTTCACAATATTCAAAAACTATGACTCTTTTTGCCCACTTAGTAAGTTAATGAGCCAAAATTGACATCAGCACAGCACCAAAAACCAAAATTATTTTTCCTTACCCTCGGTCAAATTAAGAAGTAACAGCAGAAAAAAAAATAAAAAAGAAAACAATCAAAAAACAACGAACTACAAGCCTAACAATAGAATTAATTATCCATAATAGCAAAACGACAATTCTCCCAAATGAAGTTTACTTTTTTAAATTTTCTCGGCAGCCGAACAGCAACCAACAATACAACAAAATCTTCAAAAACCGATGACCAAAAAATCACAAGTAAGCAATCAACAAAAAATCTAAAACAGAAAAAGAAAATTGAAGAAAATAATTTCACCTGACCGATCATTTTATGCTTAAGAAGCTTATCTTTATCAAGAATCTTAATGGCAACATGCTCTCCAGTCTCTATATTCCTAGCAAACTTCACCTTAGCAAACGTTCCTTCCCCTAACGTCCTTCCTAACTCGTACCTCCCGACGCGCGTTCTACTCGCCCCACTGCCACCTCCGCTGCCTCGAGAAGCCATCCTATTGTGTCTCTTTCTCTCTGTAGGTTTCCAAATTCTCTCACTTTTCTCTATCCAGAAATGGAATTCAAAGAATTCCTTCTGTATCGGTCAAGACCTCTTCTTCTTACAGGGCTGCCACACCTGACATTTGACCAACCTCATCTTGAATAGCAAGCAAGTAAATCAGGGAAAGTAAAGTAACTTATTCAAACCCTAAGAACAAAATCAAGCTTTTTATGGAATGTCTATAATAAAAGGTTTAATTAATGTTGATTATAACGGGGTGAAGTGTGGAGACAGAAAGGGAAGCACAGATTCACGACTTGATCGGACAGCAACCCCATAAAATCGGAAGCTGAGATTTTCTATGATACGGAGAAGGAAATAGCGGAAATCTTGATCGATTTTCCCGTTCAGGGATAGAAATGACAGAGAGGAGTTGCAGGGATCTCGAAGATGGATAATGATACAGGTAGTGATGAGAAAGAGCGGGTTTTTGATAATGGTTATGATTATCTTATTATCATTATTATTCGTTTTTTATTTTTTTTGGAAAAACTATTATTCTTTCTGTTGTGATGCGAGGAAGGTATCATTTGGAGACCACTATGATATGACGGCCTGTTAATGCACGTATTCATGGAATCTCTCTGCATATTCGAATTTTCAATTCCACCCCAACAATGACGTCCAGGACACCCAATTGTAGAGGTGGCCCCGGTTCAGGAACCGCAGTTAGATTCAGAGTAGGTGATTCACGATTCCACCTCTATTGGAATCGGTTTGAACCTCTTTTTAAACAGTTCAATGTTGGTTCAGAATCGGCTGATTTCGATTCACAGGTTCAGTTCTGACCGGTTCAAATAATTTTGAAAAAATAAAAAAATAGTTTGAACTTTATTTTCTAACCAAAAATTTTCTTACCAAAAAACATAAGTATATATCGGAACTGTCGGTTCCAATTTAGGAACTGGCAGTTTCGATTCAATAAAAAAAGAAATCGATCATAAATTAGTCCTCTCATGGTTCAGGGTGATTCTATCCCTATTTTGGGCCTGTTTTAACCAGTTTGAAATCGGCCCGATTTTGATTTCAAATCGGCCGCCCACCAACCGAAGAGTGTAAATGAGCTACATTTGTTTGCAAAAAAAAAAAAAAAAAAAACTACTCGAAATTGAATTATTCATTTATTAATAATTTTTACATTTGAATTTCAACTTGGCTTTCTAATTTAACAAATTAATTTTAAATTTATATGCCAAATCATTAATTAAATTGTGACTTAACTCATAAATAATAGTATTATTAATAAATTTCAAATTTTATTTAAATTTGAAATTTATTAAAAAATTTTACTCATTGAAATGTATAAGTTTTATAAAATTTTAATGATACTTAACTCATATAATAAATTATTTTAAGAACACTAAATCTTTAATAGTTTCATTTGACTTTGACTTTCATATAATTGAAGAGCAATTTTTTTTTTGTATTTTTCTATTTATTTTAGTTTAGAGTCGTCGTTGATTAATTAATGGTTTTTTGTCATATTTTCTTTCATCTTTTTATTATCTATTGTTTTCAATAAATTCAAATATATCATTTTGTTGATAAATTTGATATTGTCATTCTATTAAGTGGAGTTTTATATCTTTTATAGATGATTTATTCAATGAATGAGTTATTCACCTATATGAACATTTTTCGCCCCCTCTTATGGGTATCTCCTCTCCTTATATGGGGTTTTTTTTTTTTTTGAATAATAATGATATTTATTGATTTTAGAATACTATTGATTTATTTTATGCAAATATTATAGTTTTTCAAGATTTTACAATAAATTTGTTAAGATATTCATTCAGAAAGGTGTTATAATATCAAAAGAATTTTGAGTTGTATGAAATATATCATGAATAGTGAATTGAATTATTTTAATTATTGTGTAGGTCTAATTCTAATTTTTAAAATGCTAATATCTTATATTGTAGATGTCATATGACTTTTTATTTTGAATGAATGATATTATTTTATCAATAAATAATTTTTTTGAAGTAAAAATAAATTATTTTGAAATGCTTAACTTGAACTTTGGGGTTTATAAATAAGCAAATTATGAGTTAGGAGGTGTTTGATAAAATTGAAAATTAAGTGTTAAAAAAATAAATGTTGAATAGCTTCAGTACTAAAAATTTAACTGTGTTTATAAATAAGCAAAATATGAGTTAGGAAGTGTTTGATAAAACTGAAAATTAAGTGCAAAAAAATTAAATGTTTAATAGTTTTAGTACTAAAAATTAAAAAATTGAATAATTTTAATTGAAAAATTTTAAGAATTTAATTTGAATAGATATCAATTTTTTTAAAGCACCGAGTTTAAGAAATAAACTTAAGATATAATAAGTATATATTTTATAACAAATTATCATATTATTTAAATTAAAATATTTAAAACTTAATTATATTCTTATTAATATGAAAGAATTATGATAATAAATAATGATGATTGTGACTAAGAGATATATTAATAAAATATATCAACATAATAAATTTTTATATTATTTAATTCATTAAGTAAAAATGTTCTACTTATCATATTAAGTGATTTAATAAAATTAAGTGATTTTTAAAAATTAAGTGTTTAATAGAAGAGTGTTATCAAAATCACTATAATAACTTTTTTAAAAAGTGCTATTAAATAAATGTAAAAAAATATTAAATATTTTAATTTTAAGTATTTAATATGATTATTAAATAATTCTTTAATCAAAATTAATTTAATTTAGTTTATGCTTATAATAAAAAGAAAAATTAAATTGACTTAAAATAAAAACTACTTAAAAATGTCATGATTGAATTTGATAGAATTCCAACTTAACATTGTATTTGCAAGTTTAAATAATAGATTCAAATCATCTCAAAGGATAAGACTCTCTTACAATTATATATGATTTGCTTTATCATGATAAAAATTAATCTTTTATAATTCATTATTTTTGTTTTGTTTCAGCAAAAGACATCTTCTTTTTTTCCCTTTTCTATAAATTTTCAATTCAATTTTCACATCAAAGATGTTGATTTGGTTAATAAAAAAAAAGAAAATTGAAACAATAACAAATTTATTATCTAATTCTTATTTTTTAAAGCTAATGAATGCAGTCATTAATCATTTATTAAATATCAAAATTTTCTTTTATTGATTATCATAAAATAAACAAATATTTCTATTTCACTCCAAAAGTTTTTTTTCCCCTTTATTAATGTTAGTTTTTCACCTTGTTTAAAAACCGTTTTTTAGAAGATGCTTAAAAACATATTTTATTATCATGTTGCTTATGAATTTAGAACTTGAGAAGGATTGGATTCATAATTATTGATTGTAAATATCCTACAATCAATTAAATCTTCATATTTCTAGAAAGGAAAAATCTTACATTCAAATTAAATTTCACACACAACAATCAAAGGAAAAAAAATTCCACTTAATTTTTATGAGTCTATGACAACATTTTAAGCAAAATAATCATCATAAATTTTAATTTATAAAGTCAGAATGTATAAATTATTAGTTTCTTACTTATTATACATAAAGCATATGCATTTTCTGATTTCTTAGAATAAGTCATAAAAATATATATTAAAAAATTCACATTATTGAGATATTATAATCAATTAAATTACAATACTTTCAATTAAATGTCAAATATTAATAAATATTCTTATGGAAAAAAAACAAGGACAATAAAGCCAAAAAAAATTCACAATTAAACTTGTTGAAAATAATTAATAATATTGTTAAATATTGTTTAGTCATTTTATTTTTCAAATGTCTCTTAAAAATTATATTCAAAATTTTCAACCCCTAAAACTAATTTATAGTTTTCTGTAGTTAAACTCAAGTTAGAGTTGGATTCAATAATAAGTATATAAATAATTCAAATATATTTTGATAATAATAAAAAATATTTAAAAATTAGAAATTCAAAATTTTTCAGTAGTAAGAGTATATTAAGATAAAGATTTGATTTTATCTTCCGAAATCAATTAAAAATTATCACAAAAAGATAATGATTTTATCATATCATTTTAAAGATTATCACAAAAAGATAATAATTTTAAATAATTAAAATGATGAATAAGAAATGTTATTGTTTTTTTGAAACTGTTATTTTTTAGGTTTTATGGTTTAATGATTTCTTTGTTTTCTGAATTTCCATGAGCAATGATAATGGAAGATTGAAACTCTTGAAAAGGCTGGATTTAATACTGGATTTTGTTTTCAATGATTTTGGATTGTGTTTTGATTTTTCATCTATTTGTTTCAATTTGATTTTTTTGATTTGAAAAATTGTGTTTTGGATGATGCTAAATTGTTGATAGAAACTGAAAATTCAAATGAAATTAAAGGATAATATAAATATTCCATATATTTTTAATAGAAATGATAACAGAGTGCAACGAAAGTAAAATATAAAAATGTTTTAGAACAATTTTTGAAAATAAATGACTAAATAGTATAATAGAAAAAAAATTTAGAGGTCAGTGTATTTAACCCTTTTAATAATTCCTACTATTACCATTTATAATTTTTATATTATCTTCTAAGCATTACATTTTATAACTTCTAATATTTTTTACCCATAATAGAGCACAAATATTCACCTAGTTATTATAACGACTATCGAAGGTCATATTCATGGTATCAATCTTCATAGAACTTCAATTCCATCCCAAAAATGGCGTCAAAGCCACCCAAATCTAGGGCTGTAATGAGCCACATTTGTTCGCAGCCTACTCTGACTTCAACTACATATTGAGTTGAATTCGTTTATTAAATAATTTTCACAATCCAATTTGAACTTAGTGAGTTATTTTTAAATTTATAAATATCTAAGTTAATAAATTTATAAGTCAATTCATTAATGAAATCATGATCCAACTTGTAAATAATATTATTGATAATTTAATTTAAATTTTATGATTTTATTGTGTTTATGAAAATTTAACAAATATATTAAAAATTTAAATTAATTTTAAAATTTAGAAGTTGAACAATTTTATTTAAAATTTAAATTGATCAAAAAAATTTTGCTCTATTGAAGTTCCTCTAAACTTGTAAGCTTGATAAAATCTTAACAGTACTCGATTCATTAATAAATTATTTTAAAATGCTCAACTTAAATTTTGTATATCTATAAACAAACAAAGTATGAATTAATCAAAATTCGACTCAATGTGATGCATTTACATTTTTATTTTTTTAAAAATATGAAAAAATTTTATTATTTCATGATTTTACATTTCGGAATTGTGATATTATAATATCATATTTATATAATTTTTAAATAATGATTTTATTAATATATATAATTATTCATCATTTTAAATAATTTATATTTTAATAAAATTATTTAAATTAATAAATTATATATATAATTTAACATTTTATGCAATAACACAAGCAACAATACATAAAAATACGCGATCCTATAATTCAGTAAATTTATAATAACTATGATATCATGATTGAAGCAAAATTAGAGATATTTTCCTTTCATAGCACCGCTAATCTATTTACGAAGTACCTTAAAAAAAAAAAAAAGGAAAGAAAGAAAAACGTGTTAGACCACGACCCTTAAGTCCATGTTGACACCTGTAGAATTGCCCTATGGGTTACTTCAGATCACAGCAATCCAAAAGCATTGAGCATGTGTTTGAGAAGTTATGTCGATTACCTTCAATTCAAAGCTTAGACTTAGGGTTGAAAATTTTGACCCAAAAAAAAAAAAAAAGACTTAGGGTTGAAAAATCCAAGAAGTGATTTAAACTTGGAAATCAAATGAATGAAATTGTATTCTGCTACATTTTGTGTAACATTTTCCACACGAAAGTTAATTCAGTAACTTGTCACTTACATTGCTTTAATTTCAAATTTAATCAATTAAAATATTAGACTTGCACTTTTTATTCTCTAATCATTTTTATTTAAATGATAATTATAATTTAGTCACTTGCCCCTTTTTTTTTTCTTTTTTTTCATTCAATTTTTTTAATCAAACAATTTTTAGAGGTCAAATTTCTTAATATTAGCTTATTTTTTATAATTATCTTTTATTTTGTCTTATATTTTCTTGACTAAAATTTAAATTTATTCATATTTTAGTTTTATTTGGATTTGTTTCTTTATATTTAGAATTTTTATGTATTTTATTTTATTTTCTTCAATAAATTATCAAATCTGGCTATATTTACATATTTATATATTAGATTTATTATTTTTGTACCTTATGAATATAAATTTAATTTTTGTGTATATTTTAATTTTATCTTAGTTATCATTTTTAAGGATTATATTTTTGTTTTCTTGATGAAATTCGTATTCTTTCAATTAGAGTTTTAGTTCTTATTGAATTTTTGAATTTTTCAGATTTTTTTTTATAATGGACCTTAACTTATCTATTGAACTCATTTAAAAACCATAAGTGTCTATTTATAATTCTACTAATCACTAACTTGAACATGTTTTCCACTAACTTATAATTTTAATTGCTCAATCATTTTAATCGGAGAATATCATGAATATATTTCACTTTTTTTTTTTATATATATTTTGGTATTTCTTAGTTTATTGTTATTATTATTATTATCTCTATTGATCAATTTGTATAATTAATTTTATAAATAAAATTCATAATTTTTTCAAAAAACATTAATTATAGTATATAAATCAAGATTCTAATATATTATATAATTATTTATATGATAAAAATTGTCAAAAATTATTTTTTTATGATACATTTTAAAGTTATTCTAATGATATTTATATAAAATTTTTAATTGAATGAATATAAAATATAAAGCTTAAATTGCTTAAATGAACTAATTCAAATATAGTAAAAAAAAATATGCAATTTGACTAAATTATAATATTAATATGATTATAACAGGTTTGACTTGTATATAAATCACTATAATTAATTTTAGTTAATAATTTTACTCTTAAACTGTTCATATATAGACTAATAAATATATTTTACTTTCATGATACGAAGCATTCACATTTAACTTTGATAGTCCTTTTGAGTGACATTTAACTGAGATTGGTGTAAGATCACCTTCATTTCTATTAATCTTCCATCCATCAATTTTTTTTAAATAATAGAAAATATTTTCATTTATAAATAATAATACAATATTTATAAAAAGAAAATAATTTTATTTGGAGTACTAATATAAAGTTAATCATCAACACTATTAATAATTAATTACATATTGGCTTATCTAAGAAATTATGATTTTATTTTCACTATGACCTTTTTCTATAACTTTATATTTTTATTAATTACGAAAATCTCCATCATATATATAGTACTATAATGTATGTGGATTAAAATTTATATAATATACTAGAACATATTTAAAAGATAATATTCACTAATATATAACCATATGTTATTAAATAATCAATATCAAATCAGTGTTTTTCAAAATTGAACCGATTTGAAGATCTCGGTAAAATTAAAAATTGGTCAGTTGTATAGTTCGGTTCAATATTAAAAACCACCTCTCTAAAACATTTGTCAAAGTTGAAAAAACCGATAAATTTAAGAAAATTACTCAAAATTGGAACTGGATCAAACTAATTCAACTTAAAATTATATTTTTTGTGAAAAATTTAAAATTTTTTTAAAAAATTACACTATTTTACTAAAATTTAAATTTTTAAAAATAATTTTCATTATTTTATTTCTAATTTTAAATATCATTTATATATTTTTTTCAAAAAAATAAAAAAAATATCTATTGAATTTGACCGATCGACCTAGTCGAACCAAAAACCGACCGACTGACCAATTCAATATCTAATCTGATTTTAAAAATATTGTATCAAACTACTAAAAGTCTCAAGAAAAGAGATTAAAACTCCCACTAAAAAAAGACAATATAATAAATCTAAAATAAAAATTCTTAAAATAAAGATAAACTTAAAGTAAATAAATAAATAAAAGAAAACCCATTTTATTAAAAAATAAAGAAAACAACTTTAAAACTAATAATATTTTACAATTTAATTACTGGACTAATTATCACCCACATGACCAGTCAACTACAATAACGCACCTGGATAAGCTTAAACAAGAGCATGCATGGAGCCACAACATGACATAACCCTCCTGTCCCATGGGTTTGGACTACATATTTCGACCCAATTAAAAACACCAATTTTGGATAAGCTTCAATAAGGCCATGTATCAACATGACATAACCCTGTTTTCCCATGGGTCTGGACAACATATTTTGACACAATTAAAAATACCAAGTTTTTTAATATATATATATATATATAATAATTTAGTTAACACAATTGCAAAACGTTACTAGATTCTTTTTTTTCCTTCATGTACCGATATAATTAAAAAAATAGAGTACATTGTATACGAAAGCAAAATATATAAAATATATTTTATAAAGCAGACGTAGGCCGAATTCACTTCAATTGTTTTAAGTTTTTTATTAATTGAAATACAAATGGGAGTATTTTCGTCAAATGCTTGTAGTGTTGGAGTTTTTCTTTTTTTATTCTGTAAGATATTATATTTAAATCAAGTTGAATTTGATATTTGAAATAGGAGAAGAGTTTGTGACGAGTAATCATATTATATGATATTGAATATATAAAGGATGAGAAAATAAAATGAGTAAGCTTATGATGATTTTTTAAGATTTCTACACGATCCATGGCAAGAGAAAGGGTCAAGAATCTCATCTCATAGGCCCCAATGTTGCAGCACAAATTGGAAATACTGTGTTAATAAGAATATGGTGATAGATACTATTGACAATGTCAAATATAATGACATGCGTATCAATTGGTCATTGTCTATGCGTTCATGATTGCACAACTAATCATGCTTTGAAATTTCTTAATTATTTTTTCTGAAAATTTATATATATTGTAATCTAATAAAATTATGTCAGATGTTCCTTAAGCTCGACACCTAGTATTCGTCCATCCTTTTTTTTTTAATTGATATTTCATTAAATATATAGAAAACTAGGAATTAAACAAGATTAAAAAATTTAATTAAATTACTCAAAGTTCACTTCAACAAGCATTTAGCAATCCTCGTTAGTCATCAATAATATAATTTCAAGCGTGACATTGACATTTTCATTTGTTTTTGTCGCTTAGGTTGCGGGATTGTGACCTCTGATAATAACATTTTATCTTAATCTAAAGATTAGTTGGAGACAATTTATTGGTTCGGTTGGCGTTTCGTGGCCAAATTGTCCCATCTCCACCAATAATAATTGCTTGATTCTTTGAATTAAAATAAAAAAGATAAAAAATGAGTTTCATATTTGAATGTTGTTAGATGGGTATAACTCATCTAATGAGAAACAAAATAGTTATGTTGACATCCATAATTTATAATAAATAATTATATACGTTTTTCAAAAATTCATTAAGATGATAATTTTTTGTAAGTGTATGGATCTCTCGCAAGAAATGCCCTCCAAAGAGGACTCAGATCTGCTGGAAAGAAGCACGAAAAAGAACAAACCGGATTCGCATGACCTGAGTTCAGTGAATAACGAAACAGAAATGGTGGATGCTAACCAGGCCATTTTGGTAGGTTGGGAAGGTGTGAACGCACGATGTGTGGATAAATTTTGCCAATCGTCACTCAATTTTGACTCAATGCACTTAATTGCCCTTAAAATAATTAAATGAAAAATTGTAAATTAGCTTGAAAGATGACCTGACAATTAGCGATCATTTTTTAATTAAAAACTAGACATGTGACCTTAAAAAGTTGATTCTTTTTTTTTTTTTTTTTTTTTTCCATCTCTTAGCGAATGAACCCACACAACTCTAATTAAAATCCTCTCTCTAGCCAAAAATTCATATTCGTTGCTCCCATCTTTATCTTCTTTCTCAAAAGATGCCCAAAACAAGATTTAAATGTCTTAAATATATAAATCTCTATGTTGAATTTAAGACCACACCCAAGCTAAATGAATTTAGTTATTCAAAATCAAATACAATCATAAATTTTGACTACTCTCACAAACAAAAGAAAAGTTAACCCAATAAACAGGTGAAAACTTGAAGAATACCATTCAATATGGTCTCCTTAGCTAAGTGCGTTAAAGAGAAAGCTACAAGTTCATCCACACAAAATCAATTCATCCAATGTTACATGAGAATTGAAAACAAAAACAAAATCAAACACAAACTCAAAAACCCATCTAATGTTACATGAGTGAAAAAAAAAACAAAATCGAAAACAAATTCAGAAACCCAACCTGCGTCAAAGGCATGAGAAAAAAAAGTCTTTCCTTATCTTTAACCAGTTTCATATGCCATGTTGACTGGGTCGATCTTTAATCATCAAATCACAAATTTCATTCTATTTTCAGTTCCCTTTGTGAGAGTATCAAACTTTTCTATGTCGGAAAAGTGTTCTTGAGCAATCCATTTTATGAACGAGGACAGCTAGTATAGAGTAAATCTCAACCTTTTTAAATTGGTCCTATTGATATAATCAAAGCTTGTTACGATTAAGTTGAGATCTTGCCTCGATCATTTTTTTGAGAAAAAATGTAAAACAAGGCTGAAAAAGAGATAGAGATTTAACAAACTCAGAAACCCATCAAGCAAAACAATCAAAACAACTGACATCTTTCTTCTGCAATTGACGCCTTTCTTCTTCAACTCCCTCCTTATGCTAACCAAAACAATCAAACAATCAAAATGCCAAGAGGAGCAAGGATAAAAAACAAATCGAACCCTGAAAATCATATTCGAGAGAGGTAAAAAATGATTTGCTTATCATTGTGGTAGTGAATGAAGGGTATATCAATTGTTATAGTGCGATAGGCATGGAGCTCTGGGTTTTGTTGCAAGGACTTTCACTTGCATGGAGAAAAGGGATTAGAAATCTTATTGTGGAGGTGGATTCGAACCTAGTGGTTCAACGACAATGTACTAAAGCATAAAAAAAAAAAAAAGTAGTGGTGTGTGGGTTCATTTGCAGAGAGAAAAAAAAAGGACAATTTTTTAGGACCACATGTCTACCCTTTTAATTAAAAAATAACTGTTAATTATCAGGTCATTTTTCATATCAATTAATCCGAGATGAAAGGCTTTTGTTTTACAATTTTCTATTTAAGGACAATTAAATGCGTCGGACCAAAACTAAGGGAAGGTTGGTGAATTTACCTCATGATGTCTATGTCATTTGAGGACTCTCTATTGGGCAGGCGCAACCCGGAATTTCAGACGCAATTGTTAGGGAAGGGGTGTAATATATTTAATATAGGATCTTGTACATAATTTTAGAACACCAAAATTAGATAACTGAACGGAAACAAATTGCGTACCTGTCTCCGCGTTGAATTCCAAATTATTTTGAGCCATAATACTTAACGCTAAAATCAAACCACTTGAAAATTTGTCAGAACGGTTGAAAAACGAAAGCTAGATCTTCCTCTCCTTGACCTTCTCAAAGACGACTACAATGGACGTAACAACTAGGGTTTTCTGTTATGAAGGCAGGAGAGGAGACCTAGCCTATTTATAATAAATTTTAACAGGCGCACCCATCACAGGTCCATGTTAAAATAGGTCTACACTGACCGTCTTCCATATCGGCCCACAAAAGATGTCACAAGCCCATAACTCCATTGATCACATTTTAATTGGGCTTACCCCCAAAACAATAAACTATATTATTCAGTCTGTTTTATAAATAATTAAAACCAACCCATAATTAATATTAGCCCACATAATAAAAATTTTCAACATTCTCCCACTTGGGCAATATTAATTATGACGCTTTCATATTTTAAGAAAGAAAACATTTTCGAAAATGATTCCCGGACTGAATACTTTAAACTCAAGTGTGGCCACATAATTTTTAGAAAACATATAGTTTATTGATAAAGTGACATCTCAAACACAATCCTGTCCATATTAAATTATCAATATCGGATCATGACAGTAGGTATGCCTCTTATTGACATAGTACCAATCCATAGTCACAAATATTGACAACTTAACCAACCTGGATTCCGATATGGCAGTGTAGCAATCCACACAATTTTTAGAAAACATATAGTTTATTGATAAAGTGACATCTCAAACACAATCCTGTCCACATTAAATTATCAATATCGGATCATGGCAGTAGGTATGCCTCTTATTGACATAGTATCAATCCATAGTCACAAATATTGACAACTTAACCAACCTGGATTCCGATATGGCAGTGTAGCAAGAAAATAGCGCCCCATGTGATCAATACACTATTTTCTTGTCAGTCCTCCAAATATTTCTCTTTCACACATGCTCAAATGAGCAAGAGAAATTCACAAGACTTCATCATAAGGCTGTTATTTCCATTCGGAAATACAATCACAATGCCTTAGCCTGTGACAAGGCTTCACCATAAGACTGTTATTTCCATTTGGAAATACAATCACAATGCCTTAGCCTGTGACAAGGCTTCACCATAAGGCTGTTATTTCCTTTTGGAAATACAATCACAATGCGTTAGCCTTTGTTTAGTGAGCAAGAGAAATTCACAAGGCTTCACCATAAGCCTGTTATTTCCTTTCGGAAATACAATCACAATGCCTTAGCCTGTGACAAGGCTTCACCATAAGGCTGTTATTTCCTTTTGGAAATACAATCACAATGTCTTAGCCTTTGTTTCCAGAAACACAATTGAAAACCATCTCTGCTTAAGATAATCACACCAGTTTTAAGCATATTTACCACAATGCCTTAGCATTTGTTTCCATAAACATAATTGGAAACCAACATAGCTTAAGACAATCCCACCAATCTTAAGCACACCACGCACAACTCATAGCATGCTATATATAAAATGTGCACATACGCAAAA